>JARUPW010001020.1:586878-702310 GCA_029817735.1 Melastoma sanguineum
AATTGCATTTCATTTTGTAAAATGCGTACACATATATGAGTGCGATTAAGGCAACAACAAAATTTATCATGCATCGATTACATTATTGCATGTACTAATCCAACATTCTCTCTATTTTCCTTCCGAGGTTTAATTCTCCAACCATGGCTCCGTCGAACGGGACTAGAGACAAAACATGACAATGCAAATCTACAAGCACAGGAATGCCAAGGATTCATCGACGATTACCAAGGCCGTAGTCGAACATCTAACACCAAAGACCAAAGTTTCTATTACGGCTACCAAGGTCCAAAGCCGTGGCGTCGAACGACATGAGCCCAAAGTGATATCAACAACTACCAAAGTGCAAAGGCAAGCACGAACACAAAGATCACCCAACGAACTGCCAAAGTGCAAAGTCGAACCTACAACAACATGAAAATCTCAAGGAGGTTACATCTCACCAGCCAACCACAGTTAACATCGAGCTAATGACAAACCCATAGAGCCATTCATGGACATGCTACCAATCGGACACACTGGGAACATCACGCCCCTTCTTGATCTGACAACCGCTCTAAGGAAACAGAAGCAATCTCACAACGTCATCAAGTAGCACAACCGGGCACCAACGGAAACAATCATTCCAAACAGGACAATCCTCAGCTTACAACTCAATAACATAATCCAGCACAAGGGCAAACCCCATCATTCACAACGGCATCGCGAGATCAGGACAGCTGCGAGCAATCAAACCCCAAATATGGAGCACTTCATTCAACCTCATCGTTTCTCCAACAACAAGAACTTGACGAATGTCGGATCCACAGCATCCCAACGACAAATACATGAACATGGACGACATTCTTCAAGCGACGGCGACCACAGTAGCGCGACTGGCATTAGAAACTCCCATTCGCCTCTATTCGTCTTCCAATAGTTCAAAACATACATGATGAATTATCGATATTTAAACTGCTAACACCAAGACATCCATTTTACCTCGCAGGTATAAGAGTCTCGTCTGGGCTCACCACAACAGCTTACAAAATACCAAAGAACATGATGTCTACCAACGACGACGCATACTTCGACTGGGGCAATCCCTTTGAATTCCTTACGGCACCCAAGCGTCATCCCGACAGTATTCAACCATCGACTCTCACCAAAGAACAGAAAAGAAGGTCAATCACCGCATCACTCATGGGCAAAAAAACAAGCACCTCGGCCCACCACATGAGCGGCCAATCCCCTAGCCCGCCCACCACAGCTGCGGTCATCGCCCACGCGCCACACAAAAAGCCATCAACTTTGCACATCCGGGGCATTCAACCGAAGTCAATCATCTTATCGAAGAGAACCGTCACAAACATTTAACGTAGACACTCTTTGAATTACAATACATGAAAGGGAGTATCCATTCTTGATCAATTCTTCCTTGCAAAAAAAGTTCATGAGCTCACTTATTTTAGCCCTTGTCGCATTGTGACGAAGGCGTGGTGGCAGGGAGGTAAAGTTTCGAGCCAAAGCTTGGAAACAATTTTGAGCCAAAGCGTCAAATTATCATTCGTTGTCAACAAAACGACAATCTACATGAAAGGGAGTATTTCGTTCATCAACTAATACCTTCTCTGCAGAACAAGTTACATGAGCTCACTTGTTTTTTTCCTTTGGCTTGTCTTATAGGTACATGAACATCCTAGACAGGCCGACGAAGGCGAAGTGGTAAGGTGGAAAAGTTTCGAGCCAAAGTTTCAAAACAGCCTTCGTTGGCAAAACAATGAAGACGACACTACGTGAACAATCCGGGGCAAATCTCCAAACGATCATATGGGACAGATCTTCGAACAATCCTGGGGCAAATCTTCAAGTAATCATAGACAAATCTACAAGCGATCCGGGACAAATCCCCGACCGATCCAGGGGCAAATCTCGGAGTGATCATAGACATATCTCCGAGCAATCCTGGGGCATCACCTCCAAGCTATCCTGGGACAAGACAGAGCAATCTTGGTTAATTCCCCATTGACAAACCAACGAATCACATGAAAGGGAGTATTCGTTCCTTAACTAATGTTTTTTTCGCAAAACGAGTTACATGAGCTTACTTGTTGTGCCCTTCACACTTATCTCAGGAAGTACATGAACATCCTAGACCGACAATTAATAGATTTCGAACCAAAGCTTTGGAGCAACATGTCATCAACAACACCACAAATTACAGGAAAGAGATACATGAGCGCCCTAGGCAGACAATGAAGACAAAGCTTCAAACAAGAACTTCAGAACACAACCTTCATCAACAAACTTCTTTATATCCACAAAGAACTGGGGCATTGAACATCGACAATACACATAAAAAGGGAGAATCACACAGTCAACTCTCTTTATCGAGCTAAGTGAAATTACATGAGCACATTTCGTTTACGTCCTTTGTCTCGTGGGTAGGTACAAGAACTCCTCACACGAATGGTACAAAACTCCTATGGCAAAGGCGAGGGCGGCAAAGCTTCAAGCCAAAGCGAAAACAATTTCGTCAAACCTTCGACTCCATCGGACGAAGATGCAATGACGAGATCATACAAAAAGGAAGTACCAAAACTCTACTTCACCTTTCTTACAAATGAAGTTACATGAGCAAACTTCATTCTTACTCTAACAGGAACAAGTCGCACGAACTCACTTGTTTCTCGCCATCTGTTTGATAGGTACATGAACTCCCTTACACAACAGACGTCAAGCAAGAGTAACTATTTTGTCAATCCTTTGATTCCTACGAACAAAGATGCAATGACGAAACATATAGAAAAGGGAAGTATCAAAACTCTACTTCACTTTTCATATAAATGAAGTTACATGAGCAAATTTCATTCATACTCTAAAAGAAACAAGTTACATGAGCTCACTTGTTGTCTGTCCTTTGCTTAATGTAGGTACACGAGCATCCTACATTACAGGCAAAGGCGCGGGCGGTTGGGTGGAAAATTTCGAACTAAAGTTTCGAGATTGCCTTTGTCATCACCAAAGATAATCATACCAAAAGGGAGTATCATCTACACTGCTCTCTAACAAAATTTCTTATATTTCCCTAGATGGAGTCGTATCTCCGTTTCCCCAGCTGGAGTCCTGCTTTCGTTCAAGCTGGAGTTGTTTACATGCATCGCATTCCTCAACAAGGATCGAACATACAAGCATATTCCTCCTAAACTATCATTGAGACGGACATATCCACCTCATCTCCCCAACGGACACTTCATTTCTTTGTTATCTTCCCAAGCGAATGTCAAAGTACATGAGCTAACTTCGTTCCTGTCTATTGTCAACTGTGTAGGCACATGGACATCCACACAGTACAGTACAAACTCCTGGGCAACGGCGAGGGTGGTCGGGTGGAAGCCGTTTGATTCTAATCTCAAAGAACATGACTGGGGCATGAAAGTGCAAACACTTTCCCCTCGAAAGTGCACAAGAGCACCGCGGAGGTTTGAGTATCTAAACCTGTTTATTTCTGAAACATTCGTGTGCCCATTTGCATATAATTCGAAATTATCTTTAATAAAATGTTTCTGAGCGAGAGTGGAGAAGGCAAGCCTATCCCCAAACACTTACCCAGAGTGATGAGTGCAAACACTGTAAGGATTCATACACAAGCGTTCAGGAGGGTAACGAATCCTTTGACAAAAGATGCTCTGCCGGGATGAGATCGAGCATTTCTTCTCTATCCCAAACACAAAACGTCAACCATTGCTAGCCCATTTCGAGCCAAAGTTGAAGTTTTCGTATACACTATACCTGACAAGTCTAAGGACCGCCTCACATCGAGGTTGAAAGGGAGATCTTGTAGTTAGAACCCGAAAGCAACGGATCGTAGAGGCTACACTTCCTTAAAATTCAAGCGAAGAGGCACCGTCGACAATTAGGTCGTTCCTGAAGACCAAATTTCTCAAAGAATTTCCCAAAGAACACAGTTATCAAAGAAAAGTACCAGAAAACAGAGTGGGGCAAATCCCTATGATCCAGTAAAGAAAAAGCAAAATCAGCGCAAAGACCAAAGTCTTCAAAAGCAAAGCGCAAGATGAAAATCAAAAGAGCAAAAACAAAGCATCGGGACTGACATTGACGGTCGCAAAAGCAAAGATGCTACCCTTCTAAAACAAAGCTTTCCCCAAAGTGGATTGATCACACCTGCCAGTAAACCATTTATTCATCCCCCAACAGAACATGTCAACTGGTGACCTGTCTAATGAATGGAAAATTTGCTTGAATGGTGGAACCTCTACGATCCAGTAGCTTTCGATGAGGTCCTTAAACTTTTTCCTTCAAACAACTAATTTAAACTTCCAATTTAAAGGCCTTTTGCCAAAGCCACATTATAACCCGAGTAAAGACTCTTTCGACCGGTACATGAGCATCCATGTCAAAGGAATTCTCAAATCCAACTGAGATAGCTTCTGGAAATAAGAGCGAACTGTGAGAAAATTACAAAATCCCTTCTCTTGTTCTCACTTGGGAATAATTTTAGTTGAAATGATATGCATGAGTGTCATTTACTTTTATCTGTATTTCACAAGATTTCATATCTAACTACTTTCCTAATGAGATTCCAAGGTGCAAGTTTCATCAAGTACATCAATTTGGGGTATTCATAATATCATTGCGAGAAAACCTTATCAGATTCTCTCGCAAAGAGGGGCAGCTGTAAATACCCCAAATAGTCTTCAATGCTGAGTACCTCAAGCAACTCGTAACGGCTAGCATTACTCCGACTTGATGACGAAAATCAAGAATGGGTTTCGTAACCTACATCGGTTACAAACGTTTCCCCTTAGCTGATTTTTCTCATGGCTACTATAAATCAGCCATCATCACCAAGGTAAGGAGAGGGAGAGATTCTCCTACCTGACAGGCTCCAGCCGTCACCTTCTCATCATCCCCAGCTCCACCCGTCTCCTCACCAAGGTAAGGAGGAAGTCAGCCCCAGGGAACCCCCTCTCCAATCAGACCAACCTGAACAGGGAAAATCGTCATACCTCTGACCAGCGTGTCTCCAAATGCCTGAATCCATGCCGTCTGCGATTATCCCGAATCCCAGGAGTCCCACGACAGCAACAAGACCCCAAGGTGGCCTCTTTCCTCTACTCCCAGCTTTAGTATATCGAACTTCGTCCTTTTTTGCTGGCTTCGCCTTCCTCCAGGATCATCGGCCATTTTCAACGTCACCTCCATGAAGGACGACAACTCTTCTCCCAATTAAAAAAAAATGCCCAGGTGCACAATGTGGGGTCTTCAGCTCCTTGCTTACAACAACAGGATCGGCGACGGAGCTCCCATCCTCTCGACATCTTCTCCAGCGACGGTCGTCTCCACGCCCAGCGCTTGAATCCGAGCATCAAGTTCCAGTCCCAAAGCGGCTCTCCTTTTCAGCCTCCTCTTGACGCCCACTGAAACGGTGCCGACGAAGAGCAACCTCTCCCCGCCGTTCTCAAGCCACCATGGATCAACCTCCCTCGACGTTCTAGGCAACAGTAGCGGCTAAGAGGAAGTGACGACGATCTTGACGGAGGACGGAGCTTCGACGTGCTCCTTTCTCTCTTCTTAGCGACTGTCCCCCGGGATGACCCACGTCCATCTGCTCCCGGAGAACCAGGCACCGTTCTCAGCCGCGCTTTAACCTCAACGCGACGAATAACGGCAATCACCCAACCAGAAACGGAGGCATGGAACCCATTGCCCTCCTTCTTCTTCGCTCTCGCTCTCCACGGCAACCTCTCCAAGAGAAGTAGCATCCACGGGTTTCGCAGCCGAGGCCTCCAGCAGCGGCATCCTCAGGTCCCCCGGACATCTTCGGAACCGACGACGACGGCAGCCCGTCCTCCTTAGCACCCTCCAGAGCCGACAGCAACCAATCCTGCCTTCTCCGGCGTTTTCGGAACCAGCAGCGACGCCAGCCAACTCAGCTTCCCGGACCTCGTCGCCGGTGCCCAGCACCTCCCTGAACCCGGAGTCGACCCACATCCGGCCTCCACGATGCCCTCTTGCCGCGGCGCCACCTCCGGAACTCCGTACTCCGTCCCCGCTGTCCCGCTTCTCCGGCGGGCCCAGATCTCGCGACGGGCGACCCACGACTCGTCGGCAGCAACCATGGTCGGTAGCGGCAGGGCGACCCTCTCCCTGGCGCTCCCAGAGCTTACGGCGGCATTCCCCAGGCGATCAAGCGCTTCCCGAATCGGCGACGGTGAACCCACCTTCACCGCCACAACGAGTCCCGACCGACCTCTCTCCGACCAGATCCGGCTTCAGCGACGGAGCGCCCGTGACCTCCTCCCGTGGCCAGACCCACTCCTCGATGTCCTCAACAACAGATCTGAGTCTTCCAGATGTTTCAGCGCCCATCCCCAGTCGTCTTCACGTGGGAACGCCTCATAGCTCCACCTCAGTCGCATATGGGATGAGCAACGTTTGGACTTATGGAAACCTCGCCTTCCCGTTCTTCTCTGTCGGCGACGCCGTGGCAGCCTTCTGGAGCCTTCGTCTTCCACGGCGACGCTTCCGCGGCCTCCGAGACCCCTCCTCACCTCACGATGATCCCCACGCAGCCCGCATGAAAGGTGAGAGTTTCTTTTCGATTTTGACTTTTACCTTGAGGATTTGACCGTGCTGTTTACTCTCTGTGGTTTGTAGATTAGGTTCACGTTGACATTTAGAGATAATAATTTAACATTACTAAAACGAGTGATAGCCCCCAACCCATTTTGATTGTCATTTGGTTACGTATGCATTGCGTTTGATTAACTATTGTTCGACTATGTTCAGACACTATTGTGCGTACATATTCTTTTAAGATTCGAAATTTTAAGTTTTATGTAACAAAATTTTCTGCATTGGGTAAAATGTTTGGTTGTTTGTAAAGTCTTAATTTATTCATTTTTATAAATCAGTACCCTTTTTCATTTTACATAAAAAAAAAAAACATCATCAAAATTACACAACATATTAGGAAAATTGTCATTGAAATGATTTATCAAAGTTAAAATAGTAAGACATGACTTACATTCCGTTTTAGTTGATTGAGTTTTATCCAAATTCAACAAAACTAACCCTACGTTTACATTTTTTTGACATGTACATCGAGCGCTTAATTTCGAAAGTTCAAACCCGGATTCTCGAAGATTAACTCGAAGGCGCATGTATCAAATCGCGTAGATCCACCTCGGCCTAAAAATCGCGGGCTTGAAGACAAAGCGGCTCCAACCTTTATTAAAGGTACAAAGGGGAGGTGCGGGCCTTCCCGAATTTTTATTTAAGCCACATGTAACGGATTGCGGGCCCAAGGGCATAGGCCTGCAATCACCGCCCTTCCCCGCTTCCTTTGATCTCAATAATTGTCTGTGCTTGTTCGCATGCCTTAGGCACATAGGTTTATCGTCGCATGCGATTTGCTAAACCAATACACATGAATTCGGGTCCAACGCCTGAATCGGGCCCAACACCCGTCAACCAAAAGCAAACCTTTTGGAGCAAACGCCACCTTTTCGCATGTTTAAATGTAAGAATTAGTAATTAGGAATCCCCGAATCTACTCTGGTTTTCCGACTTAAACAAGCTTTTATAATTAAGTCGGTGGCGACTCCGTAATAGTTTACCTAGGTTAAACAACAAACACATCTTTTTACGAAGTCATTTTGGATGAGGGACTGACGGCACGAGCCGCTCTTGGAACTCCCTAAAGCTTCCTCCTCGCGGCCATGCGCTTCTTTTCGCCCGCCGCCTCTTAAGGGCATGGAGACGATCGGCGAAGAGTTTGGGCAGACCCGGTCAGGAATCGAAGGAGGGACCACCCTGGTCTTTTCCGCAGCGTTCGACGCTCGAGTCGCGACGCGACCGGAAGACTCTAGGGGAGCGGGCCAGGATCCTCGGGTCGTCCGAATCGCTGCGCGCGTGCTAGGCCGGAAGGCGCAGCATACACTCAGAAATCAAGTAAAATAATTAATTCAGTGATGACACATAATGCCACTGAATTAATCAGGATGGTCGGAAAGAGATTGAATTACACAGAAATCGGTTCATAGCGGTTTTGGTTCATAACCAATATTCTATTACGTTGGGTGACTGAAAACTGTTGCTAGACGGTTACCTCAGTCTATGTATGGATGTACATTGCCTTCGTATATAGAACCTAGAGGGTCGCACGTGAACACGGACATTGATTATTTAATTCTAATGAATATTAAAATTAAAAGTATAAATTTTAGAATTAAAATTTGTTGGACTACAAATTTATTATGAAACATTCGGAAGCAATAAATCCTAGTATTGGATTTAAATTGATCAAATATGTCTAAGTTGTAGACTATAATGGTATAATTACAATAATTAATTATTATATCATTACGTTATTCATTATAATATTATATTATTGTTAATATCAATATAAGGCTACTCAAATTGGGTTAAGCCCATTTGTTTAGTTCTTAAAGACGTCGGTACCCAATTGCAAAGGTAAAATTATTACCTATGGGCTATTGTAGCATAGCATTGCTACGTGGTGTAATTCATTAATTTTTTTTTATAATTTAAGTTATAAGGCGGTACCACATCACACTATAAAAGAATGGGATCAATTCGGCCACAGAATGTGGAAATCTTTGGCCAAGCTTCCGAAAGAAAATAGCAGATAGAATTCCAAAGGCTAGCACCGAAGGGAATTCGAGTTTTCGTGTCACGTGTCCGTGGATACTTCTAGAGGAGTCACGGTTGGGACTCTCGAAGACGGTCTAATCCGCAACGTTCGTTGTTTTCAAACAATAAGGTACGAGTTATTAAACTAATTTACTATTCGATTTATACGTATCACATAGATTCGGGGTGTGTTTCAGATAGTATTTTTCGAAATGAGCTTCCGCTGCGCCCGGCGAAACCCGTCAGTGCTGCCATCGTGGGCTCTTTCCCTCGAGTACTTTCATCTCGATGTCACACTTTTCTTGCTACACTTACTTGAAACATTCTCCCACCTCGTGGATGTTTGATTTTGACTACAAGCTTTCTTAAACCAATTGTTCTTCCTTTGATGGAGATCATTTTGACCGTGCGAACCTCTTCCTCGAGTCCCTCTATGGTCATTATCGGTCCACCTCGAGTACTTAGTATTCTTCTCAAATTTTTCATCGCAAACATTCATCTTGAGTTCTATTGTTATCAGAGGTCTTTCTCGAGATCCCTTAATAGTTAGTATCTTATTATCTCGAGCACTTACTCCTTTCCTTACTCGAGTTCAAGAGAAAATTGAGTTTCTGACTTTCTCCTCGACTTGAGTTGATATCGCATATCTCNGTTAGTATCTTATTATCTCGAGCACTTACTCCTTTCCTTACTCGAGTTCAAGAGAAAATTGAGTTTCTGACTTTCTCCTCGACTTGAGTTGATATCGCATATCTCAAATTACTCTTTGAACGCCCTGCGACCAATCTTAAAGGTCACAATGATAGTTATCTATCTCTTATTAGCATCATCAAACAAACAGGTGGTGTAGTCGTTGGATAAAATGAAAGCACAGGTGGGAAGCTCAAGCACGTGAAGCACAGGGTAGACGTGATGGATGTCGAGAACCTGCATTGCAAGTACACCCTCATCGAATGCGATGTTGACTTTGAGAAGCTTGACTCCGTCTCGTATGACTTCAAGTTCGAGGCCACCCCCGGCGGTGGAAGTGTGTGCAGGATGACCCGCATTTACCATGTGAAGGCAAGGTGCCATCTGACAGGGGAGGAGCTCAAGGAGGGGAAGCTGAGTGTCTACACACTGTTCAAGGCTGTTGGAGAAGTACCTCATCGCTCACCCCGAGGAGTCCGCATAAATCAACCAAAATTCTTCTGAGACTGCCATGGCTTTCGATAAATTTTACCGAGTGTTGTCCTTGGATTCATTCTAGTATTTTGGGGGTCTTCTCGAAGGGTCTCCTCGAGAGTCGGGGAGAGATTGTTGGCGCGAAGATGATGATGTTGAATGATGAAATACAAAACCATCTTATTCAATGTTTATTCATTTGATTACTCGATCCTTTGACATCGATCTCACTCTCTCACACAACCACCTCAATATGGGAACGAAAGCAGGAAAAGAAAACAAAAACACCAGAGAAGCAAAGAAAAGCCGACCACTTGTATTGAAGCTGCGGTGAATAATTGGGACTCTTGTTTAAGCGCACTCTTCCGGGTGGGCGACGAGGTACTCCTCGACGGCCTTGAAAAGCCCGCTGGCCCTCAGCTTCCCCTCCTTCACCTCCTCCACCTTCAGCTCGTACACTGCCTTCACGTGGTACTCGCTCGTCATCTTGCACACGCATCCTCCACCGGGAGCGGCCTCGAACTTGATCTCGGAGACGACGGACTCGACCTTCTCGAATTCGATGTCACATCCGATGAGGGTGTACTTGGTGTACAGGTTCTCGACGTCGACCACATCAATCCTGTGCTTCATGTACTTCAGCTTACCGCCTGCAACATAACAAAATCATAAAAGGATCAACCATCATAAACGTTTCCCAACATCTAACAAAATCAAGCATGCACGGAAGACAATGAAAATGATCTAACCATCGACGAGGTTGGTCTGCTTGATGCTGCCGGCACCGCCATCACCCTCGAGGAACTCGACGCTCTTGATGCCACCGGGGACGGCCTTGGGGATGAAGACGTGAGATTCGGTGACAAGGGCCTTGAAGAGCCTGGCGGGGGAGACGGTGGAGGTGAACTCCTCGGTGTAGGAAGTCACTGCCATTTCTCTTTGTGAATGTGAGAAGTTGATGAAGCTTTGGGAAGGTGAAAGTGTTGTAAAGATTAGTTGAAGGTGGTTTGAGTTTTGGGATGGGAGAGAAGGCAGAAAACATTCCTCTATTTATAAGGTTTTGGGGGTGGGGGTTGTGGACATCATCCTCGTCATCTTTTAAATCCCTCAAACTTTGAATGTTCAGACTCAGAGCACCCCGTCATGGACCCACAGCGTGGAACCTTCTCTAGAATGGCGACTGTCGACTGAGAATTCCCAATTTTACACCACCATTTCCATGATTTCATCGGACGACCCATCAATTCTTAGAGATCGGGTATTATTTTGGACATTAAAATATCAGGAATGTTTTTAGTAATGGGGAGAAGGAAGAGTGGGGTCGGCGGGCTTTGAGTTGCCATCCATGAATAGATTCCTTCTGACCATTCAAAGTTGATTGGCTACCACATTCCATACTTACCTAATATAAATACATGTGTTCCTAAGGCATCCATCTTCCATCCCAAAATCACACTCTCCAAACTTAATAAAACCATCTCTTCCGTCAATCATCACCCACTTTCCCTTTTCCTTCTCGACCAACAAACAAAATGGCAGTGACCAGCTACACCGAGGAGTTCACCTCCACCGTCTCCCCTGCCAGGCTCTTCAAGGCCCTCGTCACGGAATCCCACGTCTTCATCCCCAAGGCCGTCCCCGGAGGCATCAAGAGCGTCGAGTTCCTCGAAGGCGATGGTGGTGCCGGCAGCATCAAGCAGACCAACCTCGTTGATGGTAAGTGTAGTACCTTACAGATTAGCGCAAACCCTCATTGAATGTTATGGTATTCTTACGACTCTAAAATCATCATAGGCGGGAAGCTCAAGTTCATGAAGCACAGGATTGACGTGGTCGACGTCGAGAACCTGTACACCAAGTACACCCTCATCGGATGCGACATCGAATTCGAGAAGGTGGAGTCGGTCGTCTCCGAGATCAAGTTCGAGGCCGCTCCCGGAGGCGGGTGCGTCTGCAAGATGACTAGCGAGTACCACGTGAAGGCAGGGTACGAGCTGAAGGTGGAGGAGGTGAAGGAGGGGAAGCTGAGGGCCAGCGGGCTGTTCAAGGCAGTGGAGGAGTACCTCGTCGCCAACCCTGAGGAGTGCGCTTAAATCAACCAAAAAAAAAAAATTATTTATAGACTGCCGTGGCTTTCCTTGATTTTCCAAGTGTTTTGCTCTTGTTTGCTTTGTTTCTGAGTATTTTGTTTTTCCTGTTCAAGGAGGTTCTCCTGTGAGAGAACACTGGGAGAGATTGATTGTTCACGAAGGGTCTCTTGATTACAGATGAAGTGTAAGAAGAACAAGGGAGTTACCTCCAAATGATCAATAAAAGTTGATGAAAATTGTCTAATTCTCATGTCCACTTTTTTTTTTAAAAAAAAAATTTCCAAAGGATTTTAACCGAAATCCATCATGAAAAGAAACAAACATTAAATGATGAATAAAGCAAAAATTCTCAGAGTTCACATTATTAAAGACAGGGGAAAAGCCGTAACATCACAATTGACCATATCCACTAAACGTTTACTCTTTCTACAGGAGCTCTACCCTCATTTAACCTATCATATAGGGACAAACCACGAGGAAATACTATAAGTTGTTTTTACGGAATGTTAATGCGGCTATCACTGACAAAAAGATCGCGATTGTGAATATGATTTAACAATTTGTTTCTGCTAAGGAAGTACGCTTGCGGCAATATTGTTCTCTAAAGTGAGGTTGCATATAATTATCACCTTTGTCATTTCAAGAGCATTTAAATCGAAAAGGTCTAGCTTTTTTTTAAGTAGAAGAAGATAGAGGTAGGATTACCTTCAATACACTTTTTAGTAGGTGACATTTGTGAAGGATGCCTCTTCGGAAAGTATAAACGCCTTACATTACCAAACACGTCAAGGAGAGCTCAAGCCTCTCTGAGCTAATTCATGTGGACATTTGTGAACCAACTCAAAATTCTTCCTTTGGCAATGGAAGATACTTTTTGTTATTCATAGATGACTGTACTAGAATTATTTAGTTTTATTTTCTTGAGAGAAAGTCGGAAGCTTTCACCATCTTCATGAAGTTCAAAGCACTCGCAGAGATTTAAAGTAGTGGTTGATTAAGAGCACAAATTACGAAAAAGAGTTACTGTCAAGACCATTCTTAGACTATTACCAACAAAAGAGGATATAAACATCGTAATCGTGCAATATTCTCCACGGTAGAATAAAGTGGAAAAAAAAATAAGGAATTAAAACCATAATAGAAACCCCGACTAGAAACATGTTAACGATAAATATCTTCCTAATAAGTTATGAACAAAAACTATTAACACATCAATATATCTGTTTTACATAGAAATACTTGTTACGCTGCGTTTTTTAAATTTAAAAAAAAATTTGGTGTGTGTTTACTCCAACCACCAACAAATACTCTACGACCGATTCAACTTGGCTTAATTTGTGATGGAGACATAATCCTTGTAAAAATAAGCAAACATTAATTGACGACATGCGAAAACCTAAAAACTCGGGCTCGTCTAAGAAAGGAGGAAACAAGTTAATCCAACCAAGTTTGACTGAGACGTTTCACGAAAACGATCCCTAGGACACTTAGGGCACTCATAATTTATTCGAAAATTTTGTTAGAAATAACAACACCTCTTTTATGGGCTCAGGAAAGTTCCTAAGATTATCCTAGAAGGCTCCTAAGATTAGTGTAGAAGGTTCTTAAGATTAGTCTAGAAAGTTCCTAATATTTGGCATCAGAGCCAGGCGGTTGGGGTCCAGGCGTCAAAGTCCAGCGGAAGTTCTGCCGAAGTCCAGCGGAGAATCTGCCGAAATCTAGCGAAGATTTTGTCGAAGTCCCGCAGAGAATCTGTCGAAGTCCAATGGAGGTACTACCGAAATTCTGTCAAGGAAGCTGCAATTTGGGATTGCATCGAGCATAGGTCGGGGACCAGGCTACGCTTCTAGAAGATAAATTCGGTATGCCGGAGTTTAATACTGTCGGCATGCTAAAGAAACTAAATAACCAAAATTATAGCACGTGGAAGACGTGTATGGAGTCATATCTCCAAGGCCAAGACTCTGGGAGATCATTGGTGGAAGTGAGACGACCCCACCGAAAGCGGATGATGCCGCTTTGAGAAAATGGCGGATTAAGGTAGGGAAAGCCATGTTCGCCATTAAGACTACCATAGAGGAGGAAATGCTGGAGCATATAAGGTACGCCACTACTCCAAAGGATGCCTGGGATAAAAGCGACTAGGTTCTCAAAGAAGAATGATATGAGGCTACAGTTGCTAGAGAATGGCTTGCTGGCAGTTAGACAAGGAGATTTAGGAATTAATCAATTCTTTACAAAAGTTAAGTTTATCTGCCGGGAGATATCAGAGTTAGACCCAGGATCCAAGATTAGAGATGATAGAATGAGAGGATTATTATCCATGGCTTAAGGCCAGAATATAGGGGATTTATTACGGCGGTGCAAGAATGGCCCACGCCACCGTCGTTAGAAGATTTAGAAAATTTGCTAGCTAATCAGGAGACGCTAGCAAAACAGTTGGTGGGCGTATCTTTGAAAAATGAAGAAGAGGCATTATATAGTAATAAGGGAAGAAGCTATAGTAAAAATAAGATGTTTGAGGAAAGCAAATTCTCACAAGGCGGAAGAGGGGGACGACAAGAGCAGCAAAAACAAAGGAGACAAGGAAGGCCAACTCAACAAAAAAAATAAGGAATGCTTTAATTGTGGTAAGAAGGGGCATTACGCCCGAGACTGCTGGTTCAAGAAGAAGAACGTAGAAGGAAATGCTGCCATATCAAGAATTCAAGATGGAAATGAATCCAAAGAAGAGTGGAATCTAAAAGCATCCCTTGCCTTGCTAGAAGAAAAGCAGATGTCGGAAGACCAGGCTCTTACAGTGGTCAACAATAACTCTGTGGACTATACAGAGAATTGGATTTTTGACTCTGGGTGCTCCAACCATATGACGGGTGACCAAGAGAAGTTGCAAGAGTTGTCGAAATACAAAGGACAACGAGTCGTCGTCACCGCCAACAACTCTAGACTACCCATCGCCCATGTCGGGAAGACTGTTATAGCCACCGATGACAGTACCAGCAAGGTGCAACTACAAGGAGTATACCATGTTCCTGGAATAAAGAACAATCTTCTGTCAATAGCCCAACTGACAGCTTCCGGCAATTTTGTGGTGTTCGGGCCTGATGACGTCAAGGTCTACCACGAGCTAAAGTTTTCAGGGACACCGTTCATGGAAGTGCGGAAGGTCAACTCTATCTACGTCATGTCTGCAGAATCTACATACGTAGATAAAGTGAAGAAGAACGAGACAGCAGATCTCTAGCATGAGAGGCTTGGGCACGTTGGCTACCACAAGTTGAAGGCTATGATGAGTAATGATATGCTGAAGAGCCTCCCACAACTGGAGGTTAATGTCGACAATATCTGTGCTGGCTGCCAGTACGGTAAAGCACACCAATTACCGTACGAAGATTCTAATTATAGAGCTGAAGAGCCACTGCAGCTGATTCACTCTAATGTGTTCGGTCCAGTGAAGCATCCATCAGTAGGTGGCTACAAATACATGGTGACCTTCATTGATGACTACTCCAGGTATGTCTGGGTAGACTTTATGAAGGAGAAGTCAGAAGTTCTACAGAAATTCAGAGAGTTCAAGATCAAGGCAGAAGGCGATTTTCAGACAAATGTGAAGTGCCTACGTACTGACAACGGAGGAGAATATACATCTAGGGAGTTTGCAGAATACCTGAAGGAGAACAAGATAAGACGACAGTTGACTTGTCCCCACACGCCCCAATAGAATGGTGTAGCAAAAAGAAAGAATAGGCATCTTGCAGAAGTATGCAGAAGTATGCAGAAGTATGTTGCATGCCAGAAATGTCCCAGGAAGATATTGGGCAGAGTGCATGAAGACAGCTGCAGATGTTGCAAATAGGCTTCCGCAAGCTCGCCTTGACTTCAAGACATCATTCGAGCTATTATGAAATATGAAGCCTACAGTGAGCCACTTTCGAGTCTTTGGGTGTGTCTGCGATGTGTTCATCCCTAACCACCTACTACGAAGTAAGTTCGATAAGAACGCGACCAGGTGTATCTTCGTAGGATATGACATAGAGAGAAAAGGATGGAGATGCTGCGATCTTATGACTAACAAGTGCACTATATCAAGGAACGTCGTCTTTGATGATGCAACTTCGTGGTGGTTGCCTTCAAAGGAACTAGAAGAAGAAGCTCAATTGAAGCTGGGGGAGCAAGTAATCCTAAAACCAACCACTGAGGAGACTGATGAAGGGCCCACTATAACAGGGAATAACGACATAGAAGAAGAGAGGCCTTGGCAAACAGGAGTGTACCAGAGATCATTCTAAGAGAATGTAGTAGAAGAAGAAACTGGTGACGGGACGACACCACTGAGGAGGTCCACAAGGCAACGAAGACCTCCAACAAGATACATAGATGCAGCACTTGCAGAAGACGCTGATCCACAAGAGCCATCAAGCTACGAAGAAGCATCAAATCATAAGGTATGGCAAAAGGCAATGAGTCAAGAGATCCGAGCATTGGAAGAAAACCAAACTTGGGATTTGGTTCCAAAACCTAGCGAGGTAAGACCCATATCCTGCAAGTGGGTCTATAAGGTGAAAACTCGCACAGATGGTTCGGTGGAGAGATCCAAGGCATGTCTCGTCACTCGAGGATTCTCTCAAAAGTATGGCTTGGACTACGACGAGACCTTCAGTCCAGTTGCGAAGATAACAACTGTCAGAGTTCTACTCGTCTTAGCAGCAAGTAAGTCCTGGAAACTCTGGCAGATGGACGTGAAGAATGCATTCCTACATGGAGAGTTAGACAGAGCAATCTATATGGAACAACCTCAGGGGTTTGCAGATAAGAATCGTTCGAACTATGTCTGCAAACTAAGGAAAGCATTATACGGACTGAGCAGGCTCCAAGAGCTTCGGATAAAACTTGGCATAACAAGAAGAACAAGTCGGTATTGAGGGGAAGTGTTAGAAATAACAACACATCTCTTATGGGCTCAAGAAAGTTCCTAAGATTGTAGAAGGTTCTTAAGATTAGTCTAGAAGATTCTTAAGATTAGTTTACAATGTTGTAGGATTAGTCTAGATAGGAAAGTTCTAGAAATGTGGAGAATGAATTCATCTTAAACCCTCGCTATAAATAGCGGTCATTGGTTTATTTGTAATTAATCATCAACGAATAGAACTCTTCCTTCTCAAATCATTCCTTCTCAACTCAACAAATTTTAGGTTCGATATTTAGTAGTCGTGTTCCGAATACCCGTCGTATCCTAATATTGATGGAGCTGACTTACTCGATCGTCGTTGGCCGCAGGATATTACAACGGCATGAAACGATGATGAATCTCTTAGTTATAGAAAGGGATGAGCCCCAAACTCGGGCTCGTCTAACAAAGGAGGAAACTCAGGAACGTCATAACTTACTATATTAATCCAACCAAGTTTGACTAAGACGTTTCACGAAAACGATCCCTAGGACACTTAGGGCACTCATAATTTATTCGAAAATTTTAAGTTCGAATTTTAGTAATACCCGTCGTATCTTAATCTTGATGGAACAGACTTACCCAATCGTCGTTCGCGTGCGGGATGTTGCAGGAGCCTGAAGCAATAATGAACCTCTTAGTTATTAAAAAAAAAAAGGCTTTAACTCATTTCTTTTAGTTTATAGTTCCAAATTATTCGTCCCCTTTCAAGATCTCCCCCAAACACCTAGCTTGTGCATATTGTTTGGTACGAAGGCTACTTGTCTTATGTTTGGTTGTTTCTATGAATTTCGTACTTTTTTTCCCAAAAATAAAATGTTTGGTGGCGATCGGATTGTCACAGTCTGATTCATCGGATACGACAAGACTTCGGCTGGTCGTAATATTATTTTGAGATATTAAAGATCATATAGTAAAAAATATATTTGGTAAGATCGGATCGACGGGGAATGAATAAAGAATTATATCCGATTAAACCCATTTTTTAAAAAACAATGTCCGTGTCACGTGCTGATTCATCAGATAATGCCAAGACTCCGGTCGGTCGTCTATTATTTTGAACATCCGATGCCTTTACTTGCCTTATCCTTGTCTTGACTTATGACTACGTGCCACACTTATCCTTACAAATACAAGCATTCGGGGGAAGGCTTGTATTTATAATTCCGTCTCGACCCGCTAAGGAAATGGGGTTTAGCGTGGTCTCCAAGCAGTTAACCTCCATCGTCTCCCCCGCCAGGCTCTTCAAGGCGCTCGTCACCGACTCTCACGTCCTCATCCCCAAGGCCATCTCCGGGGGCATCCAGAGCATCGAGTTCCTCGAGGGCGATGGTGGTGTCGGCAGCATCAGGCAGACCAACCTCCTGGATGGTTAGCGTACTGCCGGGCATGCTAGTGTTGAACTTCATTCAATTGTCCCTGATAACTGATGAATTTTATGGTGGTGGTGTCGTTGAATAAATTGAAAGCGCAGGCGGGAAGCTCAAGTACATGAAGCACAGGGTAGACGTGCTCGATGTCGAGAACCTGCGTTCCAAGTACACCCTCGTCGAATGTGATGTCGACTTTGAGAAGCTCGACTCCGTCGTGTATGACCTAATGTTCCAGGCCGCTCCTGGCGGGGGAAGTGTGTGCAGGATGACTACCAATTACCATGGGAAGAAAGGGTGCAGTCTGGCAGGGGAGGACCTCAAGGAGGGGAAGCTGAGTGTCGTCTCACTGTTCAAGGCCGTCGAGGAATACCTCATCGCCCACCCCGAGGAGTGCGCCTAAATCAACTAAATTCTTCTCAGACTGCCATGGCTTTTGATAGTTTTCAAAGTGTCGTCGCTGGATTCCTTCTAGTATTTTGGGACTCTTCTCGAAGGGTCTCCACGTGAATCAAGGAGTGATTGTTGGTGTGAAGATGATGATGTTGAATGATGAAATACTAAACCATCTTATTCGATGTTTATTCATTTGATTACTCGATCCTTTGACATCGATCTCACTCTCTCACACAACCACCTCAATATGGGAACGAAACCAGAAAAAATATAAAAAACAACAGAGATGAAGAGAAAAAACCGAACATTTGTATCGAAGCTGCGGTGAATAATCTCGACTCTTGTTTAAGAGCACTCCTCAGGGTGGGCGACGAGGTACTCCTCCACAGCCTTGAACAGCCCGCTGGCCCTCAGCTTCCCCTCCTTGACTCTCCACGTTCAGTCGTACCCTGCCTTCACGTGGTACTCCACTAGTAATCTTGCAGACGCATCCGCCTCCGGAGCGGCCTCGAACTTCATCTCGGAAAAGACGGACTCGACCTTCTCGAATTCGATGTCGCATCCGATGAGGGTGTACTTGCGTATACAGGTTCTCGACGTCGACCAGTCAATCCTGTGCTTCATGAACTTGAGCTTACCGCCTATGATCATTTCGGGGCATAAGAATGCCATAACATTCAATGAAGGTTTGCGCTGCTCTGTAAGGCCACTACACTTACCGTCGACGAGGTTGCGTCTGCTTGATGTGCCAGCACCGCCATCACCCTCGAGGAACTCGACGTTCTTGATGCCTCCCAGGGACGGCCTTGGGGATGAAGACGTTGGATTCAGTGACAAGGGCCTTGAAGAGCCTGGCGGGGGAGACGGTGGAGGCGAACTCCTCGTTGTAGCTGGTAACCGCCATTTCTCTTGGTGAATGTGTGAGAAGTTTGATGAATCTTTGGCGAAGTTGAGGAAAGCTTAGTTGAAAAGGTGGTTTGAGTTTGAGATGGGAGAGAAGGGAGAAAACATTCCTCTATTTATAGGGGGGGTTTCGGTGGACTGTTTCAGCAGCACCTTCGTCATGGACTCACAGCGGGTAACCTTTTTGAAGCTGCTCTAACTTTGTTTTTGCAGACATAGAGGAGACAATTATTAGTTAAGTTTAGATTAAAGATCGAGTGGCTAAAAAATGAGACCCCCCGAATTCAACATGGGGGCTGTCCCAAAGCGACCATCTATAAATAATGTTCGGCCGGTTCCATTCAAACTTTGTTGGGGGGGGTTGGTTGGCTAAAGAGGAGGCATTGTCATTACCGTCCCAATCACAACTAAGTTATAACTACTCGAGCAAGTTCTTACACATTTCTAAGATACAAGGCAACGACTTTGTACACCATGGAGTTCACTCCACTGCTAAGAACTTTCATTTTCAGATTAGCCTAAGATTCCATCACACCCCGAATCTCATGATAGATCATTCTGAGATTTTGCTTAGTTCATGTCATTTATCATGTGTCAAAAAGAATATGATATGTTAACACAAGACTGACTGCTAGGAGAAGCATTCCTGCATTTCATGTATACAAGCACCAGAAGTCAATCACCGGATCAAAAGGTGCTCCCAGAAACAACTGGATGGGAGGAAGCTCTCTCAACCTTGGAAGGAATGAGCTACACTTCACCCAATGACATGTCGGCCGTATCGCGAACCTCTGACATATCAAGATGTCTCCACAACAGTAGTGTTTTCGAAAAATGGAGGTGTCTCTCAGAGAACAATTGAAATGAAAACAGTAGAAGTCTCTGCAGTACTCGATCAAAATGGAAGCTCATGTGGTTGACCAACAATCCCGAGGAAATAGCAAAGAAAAGGAGCCGATCGATCGGAATTATCACCTTTCACGATGAGGACAATAAATCCAACAAACGGCTACTGGATAGAGATCAAACTGAAAGAAAACGTGCAAAAACTAGATCAATGGAGGCAGTCTCGCTGCATTTCCATGGCAAGGAAACTCAGAAGTACACTCTGGAAACAAGGGACAAGAAATCCAACAAACGCGAAATCAAAGCAGAAGAGAGGTGCACGTTCAAGAACGTTTTGACGGTCTATCTTTCTTGAGTGCATTATCGGGCAAGGAACCTGGAACCCCGGAGAATGAACCAGAGAAGGAACCCGGTCTGGATTAACGGGACAAGAAATCAACATAGCGAAGTTGCCACGGAAGAGAGATCGAACACAAAAGAAAGAACAGAGCAAGAATGACGGTGGAAGGCAGTCCTTTTCATTTGATCCTCCATCTCTTATTATTACACTTCCACACCCCCTTCAAATCTCGAATAACTTTGGTTGAGGGAAAAACACCGTGAATAAATTAGAAAATTCGAAACTGAAAATCTTGTAAGTAAATAAGCACGAAGCAATTTCCGGTGATTGGAATGCGTGTTTAAGCGCACTCCATCGGGGTGGGGCGACGAGGTATTCCTCGACGGCCTGAACAGCCGCTGGCCCTCAGCTTCCTTCCTTGACCTCCATCCACCTTGAGCTCGTACCCTGCCTGTTCACGTGGTACTCATCGTCATCTTGCACATGCACCCCACACCGCGGAGCGGCCTCGAACTTGATCTCGGAGACGACGGACTCCACCTTCTCGAATTCGATGTCGCATCCGATGAGGGTGTACTTGGTGTACAGGTTCTCGACGTCGACCACGTCAATCCTGTGCTTCATGAACTTGAGCTTCCCGCCTACAATCATTTCGGAGCCATAAGAATGCCATAAAATTCAATGAAGGTTTGGCGGTAGTCTGTAAGGCACTACACTCACCATCGACGAGGTTGGTCTGCTTGATGGTGCCGGCACCGCCGTCGCCCTCGAGGAACTCGACGCTCTTGATGCCGCCGGGAACGGCCTTGGGGATGAAGACGTGGGATTCGGTGACGAGGGCCTTGAAGAGCCTGGCGGGGGAGACGGTGGAGGTGAACTCCTCGGTGTAGCTGGTCACTGCCATTTTGTTTGTTGGTCGAGAAGGAAAAGGGAAAGTGGGTGATGATTGACGGAAGAGATGGTTTTTTATTAAGGTTGGAGAGTGTAATTTTGGGATGGAAGATGGAAGCCTTCCGAACACACGTATTTATATATTGGAAAGTATGGAATGTGGTAGCCGATCATCTTTGAATGATCAGAATCAATCCATTCATAGATGGCAACTCAAAGCCCGCCGACTCCACTCTTCCTTCTTCTACACATCCATGTCGGACAGAGTATATGAATCCCCCCATTACTAAAAACATTTCCTGATATTTTAATGTCCAAAATAATGTACGATCGCCAAGAATTTGATGGGTCGACGAATCATGGAAATGATGTAATAATGGGAAACAACTAGATGTCCTAATCAGACAGTCCCCATTCTAGAAAAGGTTCGACGCTGTGAGTCCATGACGGGGTGCTCTAAGTCTGAACATTCAAAGTTTGAGGGCTTTAAAGATGACGATGACGATGCCCAAATACCCCCTTATAAATAGGGGAATGGTTTTCTCCCTTCTCTCCCATCCCAGAAAATCAAACCACCATCAACTCAGCTTTATAACAAATCTTACATCAACTTCTTACACTTTCCCAAAGAGAAATGGCAGTTACTCCCTACACCGAGGAGTTCACCAGCACCGTCTCCCCTGCCAGACTCTTCAAGGCCCTCGTCACCGAATCCCATGTCTTCATCCCCAAGGCAGTCCCTGGCGGAATCAAGAGCGTCGAGTTCCTCGAGGGCGATGGCGGTGCCGGCAGCATCAAGCAGACCAACCTCGTCGATGGTAAGTGTATAATAGCCTTACAGACTAGCACAAACCGTCATTGAATGTTCTGGCATTCTTATGGCCCCGAAATGATCATAGGCGGTAAGCTCAAGTTCATGAAGCACAGGATTGACGTGGTCGACGTCGAGAACCTGTACACCAAGTACACCCTCATCGGATGCGACATCGAATTCGAGAAGGTCGAGTCCGTCGTCTCCGTGATCAAGTTCGAGGCTGCTCCCGGAGGCGGATGCGTCTGCAAGATGACGAGCGAGTACCACGTGAAGGCAGGGTACGAGCTGAAGGTTGAGGAGGTGAAGGAAGGGAAGCTGAGGGCCAGTGGGCTGTTCAAGGCCGTGGAGGAGTACCTCGTCGCCCACCCCGAGGAGTGCGCTTAAATCAACCAAAAAAACTCTTCATAGACTGCCAATGTTTTTGAATTCCAAGTGTTGTTGCTCTTGTTTGCTTTGTTTCTAAGTATTTTTTGTTTCCTGTTCACGGAGGTTCTCCTCCTGGGAGAACACTGGGAGAGAGATTGATTGTTGGTGACAAGATGGTTGCAGATGAACAAGTATAAGAAGAATAATGATGAATAAAAGTGAGTGAAAAGTGCAGGGGTTTCTTCCTTATTACCCTACGTTTTTTAAAAGTAAAAACAAAAATGATTTGTGGGTCAATTGTTTGACGGTCAAAATGTATTAACGCAACGAGTATTGAATTGCTGTGACGAGGATCTATGTGTAAGTTTGGTCGTCACGAAAATTTCAGCGTAAATAAAGAAGAGAAACAATTTACCACTTGGCCAACAAAAAAAGGTGTTCATATACAAACAATTTTTTTTCCCAAAGGAAGCTTGCTTATTGGCCATTAACCATTAAAATTTGTTAATAAACAACAGAGCATGGATGAGGATTGTTAGAGAACTACAACAACAGGCATTGACAACTCTTTCGATGAATGTTGCCTTGAAAGCATGGGCGATGGGATTGCACCTGTAGGGCATGAAGTGTCAAACAATAAGGAAAAGGATCAATAGAAAAAAAGTGAAGTGTGGAAGTAGAGAAAAAAAGGTAGGGTGCGAATGACATCTAATTTTTGGAATTGGTCGTAATTTTTTCTGAATATATCACGTCCCCCTTTTATATGGTTCTCAAGAACTAGCTGATGATCAGTGGATAATTGATCATCGAATCTTGATCATAGACAACCATTCAATTTTTTATAGGGAATATGGTTAGATTGTGATAGGTATTCTTTCCTTGGTGGGGGAGATAGAATTTCCACTGTTGTGCTGCCATCAGTGGGACTTTCCCTCGAGTACTTTCATCGCGAAACGTATCTAGCTTTCTCGATGTCACACTTTCTTTGCAACACTTACTTGAAACATTCTCCCACCTGTGGATGGTTTGATTTTGGGCTACAACTTTCTTAACAATTTTCTCCTTGACGAATATTTTGACACCGAACCTCTTCCCTTCCCTCTTTGTCATTATCTCCACCATCATACTTAGTATCTTCTCAATTATAGTCATCGTCAGACAATACTCTTGATTCTAATTGTTATCAGAGGTCTTCACGAATCCTTTACCACGTGGACTATTATCTCGGACACTTACTCCTTTCCTTACCTCATCAAGAGAAAATGAGTTTTCTGACTTTCTCCCTGACTTGACGTTTATATCGCATATCTCAAAAAAAATTACTCTTTGAACGCGCCTGCGACCAATCTAAAGGTCACAATGATAGTTATCTATCTCTTATTAGCATACATCAACAACACGGTGGTTAGATCGTTGGATAATAAGCAAGGTGGGAAGCTCAAGCACGTGAAGCACAGGGAGACGGATGGATGGTGAGAATGATTGCAAGTACCCCTCTCGAATGCGATGTTGACTTTGAGAACTTGACTCCGTCTCGTATGACATTCAAGTTCGAGGCCACCCCCGGTGGAAGTGTGTGCAGGATGACCCAGCATTTACCATGTGAGGCAAGTGCCATCTGACAGGGGAGGAGGCTAAAGGAGGGGAAGCTGAGTGTCTACACACTGTTCAGGCTGTTGGAGAAGTACCTCAATCGCTCACCCCAGAGAGTCCGCATACAATCCACCAAATTCTTCTGAGACTGCCTGGCTTTCGATAGATTTTTACCGAGTGTGTCCTTGGTTCATTCTAGTATTTTGGGGTACTTCTCGAAGGGTCTCCCTCGAGAGTCGGGGAGAGATTTGTTTGGCGGCGAGATGAATGATGTTGAAATGATAATACAAAACCATCTTTTCAATGTTTATTCATTTGATTACTCGATCCTTTGACATCGATCTCACTCTCTCACCACACCTACAATCTATGGGAACGAAGCAGGAAAAAGAAAAACAAAACACCAGAGAGCAAAAGAAAGCCGACCAACATTTGTATTGAAGCCTGCGGTGATATAATTGGGACTCTTGTTTAAGCGAGCACTCTTCCGGGTGGGCGACGAGGTCTCCTCGACGGCCTTGAAAAAGTCCCGCTGGCCCTCAGCTTCCCTCCTTCACCTCCTCACCTTTCAGCTCGTACCCTGCCTTCAACGTGGTACTCGGCTCGTCATCTTGCCACACTGCATCTCCACCGGGAGCAGCTCGAACTTGATCTCGGAGACGACGGACTCGACCTTCTCGAATTCGATGTCGCATCCGATGAGGGTGACTTGGTGTACAGGTTCTCGACGTCGACCACGTCACATCCTGTGCTTCATGTACTTGAGCTTACCGCCTGCAACATAACAAATCATAAAAGGATCACCACATAAACGTTTCCAACACTAACAAAATCAAGCATGCACGGTAAGACAATGAAAATGATCTAACCATCGAACGAGGTTGGTCTGCTTGATGCTGCCGCACCCCATCACCCTCGAGACTCGACGCTCTTGATGCCAGCCGGGACGGCCTTGGGGATGAAGACGTGAGATTCGGTGACAAGGGCTTGAAGAGCCTGGCGGGGAGACGGTGGAGGTGAACTCCTCGGTGTAGGAAGTCACTGCCATTTCTCTTTGTGAATGGAGAATTTGATGAGCTTTGGAAGGTGAAGTGTTGTAAAGATTAGTTGAGTGGTTTGAGTTTTGGGAGGGAGAGAAGGCAGAAAACATTCCTCATTTATAAGGTTTTGAGGGTGGGGTTGTGGACATCGTCCTCGTCATCTTTAAGCCCTCAAACTTTGAATGTTCAGACTCAGAGCACCCCCGTCATGGACCACAGCGTGAACCTTCTCTAGAATGGCGACTGTCGATGAGAATTCCCAATTTTACACCACCATTTTCCATTGATTATCATTCGGAGCGACCCATCAATTCTTAGAGATCGGTATTATTTTGGACATAAAATATCAGGAAATGTTTTTAGTAATGGGGGAGGAAAGAGTGGGGTCGGCGGCTTTGAGTTGCCATCCATGAAGAGATCTTCTGACCATTCAAAAGTTGATGGCTGCCACATTCCATACTTACCTATATAATACATGTGTTCCTAAGGCACCCATCTCCATCCCAAAATCACACTCTCCAACTTAATAAAACCATCTCTTCCGTAATCATCACCCACTTTCCCTTTCCTTCTCGACCAACAAACAAAATGGCAGTGACCAGCTACACCGAGGAGTTCACCTCCACCGTCTCCCCTGCCAGGCTTCTTCAATGGCCCTCTGTCACTGAATCCCACGTCTTCATCCCAAGGCCGTCCCCGGAGGCATCAAGAGCGTCGAGTTTCCTCGAAGGCGATGGTGGTGCGGCAGCATCAAGCAGACCAACCTCGTCGATGGTAAGTGTAGTGCCTTACAGACTAGCACCAAACCTTCATTGAATGTTATGGTATCTTATTGCTCCAAAATCATCATAGGTGGGAGAGGCGTGCTCAAGTTCATGAAGCACAGGATCGACGTGGGTTGACGTTAGAGAACCTGCTACACCAGTACACCCTCATCGGATGCGACATGAATTCGAGAAGGTGGAAGTCAGTCGTCTCCGAGATCAAGTTCGAGGCTGCTCCGGGTGGAGGGTGCGTCTGCAAGATGACCAGTGACTACCATGTCAAGGCAGGGTACGAGCTGAGGTGGAGGAGGTGAAGGAGGGGAAGCTGAGGGCCAGCGGGCTGTTCAAGGCCGTGGAGGGTACTCGTCGCCCACCCTGAGGAGTGGCGTAAATCAACCAAAAAAAAAAAAAAAATCTTCATAGACTGCCGTGGCTTTCCTTGATTTTCCAAGTGTTTTGCTCTTGTTTGCTTTGTTTTCTGAGTATTTTGTTTTTCCTGTTCCACGGAGGTTCTCCTGTGAGAGAACACTGGGAAGAGTTGATTGTTCACGAAGGGTGTCTTGATTACAGATGAAGTGTAAGAATAATAAGGGAGTTACCTCCAAATGAGACGGTGAGACGGATTGGTGACGTCATGGGATGCCACTAAAACATTCATCGACTCTTATTTGATCCAATTGTTAAACCATGTGATGACAATGTCATTCCATCAATCTCACTCTCACGTAACACTTGTTGTGAAGCTCTACCCTCATTTAACCTATCATATAGGGACAAACCACGAGTAAATACTATAAGTTGGTTTTTACGGAATGTTAATGCGAGATATCAGGCTAACACGGAGAAAAAGATCGTGATTGTGAATATGACGTTTAATAATCTGTTCCTGTTTAGGAAGAACGCTTGCAACAACATTGTTCTCCAAAGTGAGGTTACATATGATTTTCATCTTTGTCATCAAGTATGGGCATTTGAAACGAAAAGGTCTAGCTTTGTTGAAGCAGAAGGATATAGAGGTAGGACTACCTTCAATACACTTTGTAGTAGGTGACAAGGATGCCTCTTTGGAAAACATAATCGCCTTACATTTCCAAACATTTCATGGAGAGCTCAAGCCTCTCTGAGCTGGTTCATGTGGACATTTGTGAACCAACTCTGTTAGAAAGGTTTTGATGATGAGGCTGACCTTCTGTGTTACAGAAGTCAAACATTCTATTCTACAGAAGCTACTCATGTTGAGGTCTTTCTGTAAGAAATATTTTTGTGATTAATTGATTATTTAATCATTAGTTAATCACAAAATGATTAAGATTTGATTAAGATGTTATCTGATCAAATCAAATAGATTTCGTCTTCAAATAAATCCATTAGAGAGAATGTTTCTTATTGAAGGAATCATAATCTTCTATATATGGAAATGTTCTACAGAATGGTCTACTGGCTTTTGTGATCTTATACGATCACTAATGACCATTATTTGAAGATGCTAATCACAACCATCTGTCTAGTTACATTCGTCTTTGTGTCTTGTACAGAATGGAATCGATCCTTACCTTTATGGAAAATGATCTTCGATTATCTTCATATAAAGAAGGTTGCGGATCAGAACCCTCTGTAGTACAGTATTCTGGGAAGTATATCATAATCTTATCCTAATTGATTTGATCGATTTCCTTATTGAATACAAGTACTTGTGTATTATTATCTAACTATTCGTTTCCTTGTTTTACATATTTTCGCTTTTATATTCCTTTTACATTTTTGTTTTTCATGTATAAATAGCCACGCTCTCTCATAAAAAAAGAACAATCTCATCAATTCCCTTTGAGTGTGTGCTTGAGCAATCATTCTTTTATTTCGTTTGAGTTAGTCACACGAGGAGCACTAGCTGCGCAAAGCCGTATCATTGGTGAAATCTTCTGGGAGAGTGACTCGGGGGCCACGAGGGACTCGGTTGGAAGCTGCAAGAGACGTTGTTGGAAGCGTGTCGATGTGGGCAACGTGCAGTGGGCCGGAGAGAAGGGCCGAACCCCGGGAGCACAGAAGGTGAGGGACTGACCGGTTTCTGTGGTGTAGCGTTCTGTGTGCAGGAACCTAGGACAGAGGCTGCTGTCTGCTTGCGTGGGGTTTGTCGCGTGCTTGCGCAGGGTATGCTACGTGCTCGCGTGGGGTACGCCACGTAGTCGCTATCTCGAGGAGATCGTGCAGGTCGTGTGGAGCCGCCGGAGGGAAAATCCATCCTTAGACAGGGGACGTTGTTTGCCTGCGTAGGGTTCGCTACGTGCTCGCGTGGGGTACGCCACGAAGTCGTTGTCCTTGAGGGGATTGCGCATTGGTTACTATTTCGGTCTCTGCAGTACAGAACCTTATGGTTTGTGCTTAGATTTTCAGTCACTTTTGCTACAGCACCTTACGATCTGTTCAGTAGAAGGTCGACTTCCTTGGTACAGAATCTTTTAGATCTGTGCTTTATAACCAAGTCATTTCCTATACAGAACCTTCTGGTCTGTAGTGGATTGACATCTTTGGTACATAACCTTACGGTTTGTGCTATATCTTATGTGATACAGAATCCTTGGATCTGTGATACAGAAGGTTGACGCTTTTGGTACAGGATCTCTTGATCTGAGCCATAAAAGGTTAACACTTCGATATAGAATCTTCTGGTTTGTATTGTGTTTCAACTACTTCAATACAGAACCTTGTGGTCTGTATTGTGCCTGAGTTGCTACGGTACAGAACCTTCTGGTCTGTGTTGCGTAACAAGTTCCTACGGTATAGAATCTTCTGATCTGTACTCTGTCACTAAGATTTCTGCGGTACAGAACCTTTGTGGTCTATTCTAATAACGATCGATTGTGTATTCTTGTTAAGATACATTTGAGTGAATCCATCCAAAATCTGGGTGAAGAGTGGACGTAAGCGATTTGCTGAACCACTATAAAAAGCCTGGTGTCCATCAGACAAATTGCGATCATATTCGAACGTTCTGTCCTACAGAAACCTATTTACGGTTCTGTTTTACAGAAGCTTCCTTCCGCTGCGGGGTTTGTGAAAAAGAGTTAAAAATCCTAATTTGGATCATAACGCTAATTCACCCCCCTCTTAGTGTAACAAACTCAAAATCCTTCTTTCGGCAATGGAAGATACTTTCTGTTGTTCGTATATGACTTTACTAGAATGATTTAGTTTTATTTTCTTGAGAGTAAATCCGAAACTTTCACAACCCTTATGAAGTTCAAAGCACTCGCAAAGAATTAAAGTGGGCGTCTGATTAAGAGCACAAAATGCGGAAAAGAGTTACTGTCAAGATGACTATTACCAACAAGAGGATATAAATATCGTAATCGTGCAATATTCTCCACAGCATAATAGAGTTGCAAAAAGAAATAATAAAATCATAATAGAGACGACTAGAAACATGTTAAAGATAAATATCTTCCTAATAAGTTCTGAAAAAAAACTACTAACACATCAATATATTTGTTTTACATAGAAATACTTGGGGCACTGAGAATTTATTCGAAAATTTTAGGTTCAAATTTTAGTAGTCTCGTTCTAAATACCCGTCGTATCTTCATCTTGATGGAACCGACTCACCCGATCGCCGTTGGCTACAGGATCTTGCAAGAGCCTGAAGCGATGATGAACCTCTTAGTTATAAAAAAAGGTTTTAACTCGTTTCTTTTAGTTTATAGTTCCAAATTTTCTAGATCTCCCCCAAACACTTAGCTTTTGCATATTGTTTGGTACGAAGGTTTGTATGAATTTCGTACTTTTTTTTCCCGAAAATAAAAGGTTTGGTGGCGATCGGATTGTCACAGTCTGATTCATCGGATACGACAAGACTCCGGTTGGTTGTAATATTATTTTGAGATAAAAAATATATTTGGTAAGATCGGACCAGATCGACGGGGAATGAATAAAGAATTATATCCGATTATACAATTATTATTAACTAAACCCATTTTTTTTTTTAAAAAAAAAAAAACAATGTCCGTGTCACGTGGTGATTCATCAGATAATGCCAAGACTCCGGTCGGTCGTGTATTATTTTAGACATCCGATGCCTTTACTTGCCTTATCCTTGTCTTGACATATGACTACGTACAAAATTTCACACTTATCCTTATAAATACAAGCATTCGGGGGAAGGCTTGTATTTATAATTCCGTCTCGACCCGCTAAGGAAATGGGGTTTAGCGTGGTCTCCAAGCAGTTAACCTCCATCGTCTCCCCCGCCAGGCTCTTCAAGGCGCTCGTCACCGACTCTCACGTCCTCATCCCCAAGGCCATCTCCGGGGGCATCCAGAGCATCGAGTTCCTCGAGGGCGATGGTGGTGTCGGCAGCATCAGGCAGACCAACCTCCTGGATGGTTAGCGTACTGCCGGGCATGCTAGTGTTGAACTTCATTCAATTGTTCCTGATAACTGATGTATTTTATGGTGGTGGTGTCGTTGAATAAATTGAAAGCGCAGGCGGGAAGCTCAAGTACATGAAGCACAGGGTAGACGTGCTCGATGTCGAGAACCTGCGTTGCAAGTACACCCTCGTCGAATGTGATGTCGACTTTGAGAAGCTCGACTCCGTCGTGTATGACCTAATGTTCCAGGCCGCTCCTGGCGGGGGAAGTGTGTGCAGGATGACTACCACTTACCATGGGAAGAAAGGGTGCAGTCTGGCAGGGGAGGACCTCAAGGAGGGGAAGCTGAGTGTCGTCTCACTGTTCAAGGTCGTCGAGGAATATCTCATCGCCCACCCCGAGGAGTGCGCCTAAATCAATTAAATTCTTCTCAGACTGCCATGGCTTTTGATAGTTTTCAAAGTGTCGTCGCTGGATTCCTTCTAGTATTTTGGGGCTCTTCTCGAAGGGTCTCCACGTGAATCAAGGAGTGATTGTTGGTGTGAAGATGATGATGTTGAATGATGAAATACTAAACCATCTTATTCGATGTTTATTCATTTGATTACTCGATCCTTTGACATCGATCTCACTCTCTCACACAACCACCTCAATATGGGAACGAAACCAGAAAAAATATAAAAAACAACAGAGATGAAGAGAAAAAACCGAACATTTGTATCGAAGCTGCGGTGAATAATCTCGACTCTTGTTTAAGAGCACTCCTCAGGGTGGGCGACGAGGTACTCCTCCACAGCCTTGAACAGCCCGCTGGCCCTCAGCTTCCCCTCCTTGACCTCTTCCACGTTCGGCTCGTACCCTGCCTTCACGTGGTACTCACTAGTAATCTTGCAGACGCATCCGCCTCCAGGAGTGGCCTCAAACTTCATCTCGGAAACGACGGACTCGACCTTCTCGAATTCGATGTCGCATCCGATGAGGGTGTACTTGGTATACAGGTTCTCGACATCGACCACATCAATCCTGTGCTTCATGAACTTGAGCTTCCCGCCTATGATCATTTCGGGGCCATAAGAATGCCATAACATTCAATGAAGGTTTGGCGCTGGTCTGTAAGGCGCTACACTTACCGTCGACGAGGTTGGTCTGCTTGATGCTGCCAGCACCGCCATCACCCTCGAGGAACTCGACGTTCTTGATGCCTCCAGGGACGGCCTTGGGGATGAAGACGTGGGATTCAGTGACAAGGGCCGTGAAGAGCCTGGCGGGGGAGACGGTGGAGGTGAACTCCTCGTTGTAGCTGGTAACCGCCATTTCTCTTGGTGAATGTGTGAGAAGTTGATGAAGCTTTGGGAAGCTGAGGTGCTGTAAAGCTTAGTTGAAGGTGGTTTGAGTTTTGAGATGGGAGAGAAGGGAGAAAACATTCCTCTATTTATAGGGGGGGTTTCGGTGGACTGTTCAGAGCACCTCGTCATGGACTCACAGCGGGTAACCTTTTTGAAGCTGCTTCTAACTTTGTTTTTGGCAGACATAGAAGGAGACAATATTAGTAGTTTAGATTAAAGATCGAGTGGCAAATAAATGAGACCCCGAATTGAACATGGGGGGCTGTCCCAAAGCGACCATCTATAAAATAATATTTCGGCCGGTCCATTCAAACTTTGTTGGGGGGGGTTGGTAGGCTGAAGAGGAGGCCCTCCCCAACATTGTCATTACCGTCCATCACAACTAAGTTATAACTACTCGAGCAAGTTCTTACACATTTCTAAGTACAATGGCAACGACTTTGTACACCATGGAGTTCACCTCCACTGTAAGAACTTTCATTTCAGATTAAGCCTAAGATTCCATCACACCCCGAATCTCATGATAGATCATTCTGAGATTTTGCTTAGTTCATGTCATTTATCATGTGTCAAACAGAAATATGATATGTTAACACAAGACTGTAGGAGAAGCATTCCTGCATTTACATGTATACAAGCAAGAAATCAATCACCGGATCAAAAGGTGCTCACAGAAACAAGACTGGAGGGAGGGAACTCTCTCAACCTTGGAAGGAATGAGCTACACTCACAACAATGACATGTCTGGCCGTATCGCGAACCTCTGACAATATCAAGATGTCTCCACACAAGTAGTGTTTTGAAAAATGGAAGGTGTCTTCAGAGACAATTGAAATGAAAACAGTCAGAAGTCTCTGCATCTCGATCAAAAAATGGAAGCTCATGTGGTGAAACCAACAATCCCGAGGATAGCAAAGAAAAGGACCCGATCCATCGGAATTATACCTTCCACCATGAGGACAATAAATCCAACAAACGGCTTACTGGAATAGAGATCAAACTGAAAGAAACGTGCAAAACTAGATCAATGGAGGCAGTCTCGCCGGCATCCCATGGCAAGAAACTCAGAAGTACACTCTGGGAAACAAGAGGACAAGAAATCCAACAAACCGAATCAAAGCAGAAGAGAGGTTGCACGTTCAAGAACGTTTGAGGCTTCTTTCTTGAGTGCATTATCGGGCAAGGAACCTGGGAACCCCGGAGAATGACCAAGAGAAAGGACCCGGTCTGGATTAACGGGACAAGAAATCAAACATAGCGAATTGCCACGGAAGAGAGATCGAACAAAAAGAAAGAACAGAGCAAGAATGAGGTGGAGGCAGTCCTTTTCATTGATCTCCATCTCTTATTATTACACTTCCACACCCCCTTCAATCTCGAATTAACTTTGGTTGAGGGAAAAACACCCGTGAATAATAGAAAATTCGAAACTGAAAACTCTTGTAAGTAAAAAGCACGAAGCAATTTCCGGTTGATCGGAATGCGTGTTTAAGCGCACTCCTCGGGGTGGGCGACGAGGTATTCCTCGACGGCCTTGAACAGCCCGCTGGCCCTCAGCTTCCCTTCCTTGACCTCCTCCACCTTGAGCTCGTACCCTGCCTTCACGTGGTACTCACTCGTCATCTTGCACATGCACCCTCCACCGGGAGCGGCCTCGAACTTGATCTCGGAGACGACAGACTCCACCTTCTCGAATTCGATGTCGCATCCGATGAGGGTGTACTTGGTATATAGGTTCTCAACATCGACCACATCAATCCTGTGCTTCATGAACTTGAGCTTCCCGCCTACAATCATTTCGGAGCCATAAGAATGCCATAAAATTCAATGAAGGTTTGGCGGTAGTCTGTAAGGCACTACACTCACCATCGACGAGGTTGGTCTGCTTGATGGTGCCGGCACCGCCGTCGCCCTCGAGGAACTCGACGCTCTTGATGCCGCCGGGAACGGCCTTGGGGATGAAGACGTGGGATTCGGTGACGAGGGCCTTGAAGAGCCTGGCGGGGGAGACGGTGGAGGTGAACTCCTCGGTGTAGCTGGTCACTGCCATTTTGTTTGTTGGTCGAGAAGGAAAAGGGAAAGTGGGTGATGATTGACGGAAGAGATGGTTTTTTATTAAGGTTGGAGAGTGTGATTTTGGGATGGAAGATGGAAGCCTTCCGAACACACGTATTTATATATTGGGAAGTAAGGAATGTGGTAGCCGATCATCTTTGAATGATCAGAATCAATCCATTCATAGATGGCAACTCAAAGCCCGCCGACCCCACTCTTCCTTTTTCTACACATCCATGTCGGATAAAATATATGAATCCCCCCATTACTAAAAACATTTCCTGATATTTTAATGTCCAAAATAATGTACGATCGCCAAGAATTTGATGGGTCGACGAATCATGGAAATGATGTAATAATGGGAAACAACTAGATGTCCTAATCAGACAGTCCCCATTCTAGAAAAGGTTCGACGCTGTGAGTCCATGACGGGGTGCTCTAAGTCTGAACATTCAAAGTTTGAGGGCTTTAAAGATGACGATGACGATGCCCAAATACCCCCTTATAAATAGGGGAATGGTTTTCTCCCTTCTCTCCCATCCCAGAAAATCAAACCACCATCAACTCAGCTTTATAACAAATCTTACATCAACTTCTTACACTTTCCCAAAGAGAAATGGCAGTTACTCCCTACACCGAGGAGTTCACCAGCACCGTCTCCCCTGCCAGACTCTTCAAGGCCCTCGTCACCGAATCCCATGTCTTCATCCCCAAGGCAGTCCCTGGCGGAATCAAGAGCGTCGAGTTCCTCGAGGGCGATGGCGGTGCCGGCAGCATCAAGCAGACCAACCTCGTTGATGGTAAGTGTATAATAGCCTTACCGACTAGCACAAACCTTCATTGAATGTTCTGGCATTCTTATGGCCGCGAAATGATCATAGGCGGTAAGCTCAAGTTCATGAAGCACAGGATTGACGTGGTCAACGTCGAGAATCTGTACACCAAGTACACCCTCATAGGATGCGACATCGAATTCGAGAAGGTGGAGTCGGTCGTCTCCGAGATCAAGTTCGAGGCTGCTCCAGGAGGCGGATGCGTCTGCAAGATGACGAGCGAGTACCACGTGAAGGCAGGGTACGAGCTGAAGGTGGAGGAGGTCAAGGAAGGGAAGCTGAGGGCCAGCGGGCTGTTCAAGGCCGTGGAGGAGTACCTCGTCGCCCACCCCGAGGAGTGCGCTTAAATCAACCAAAAAAACTCTTCATAGACTGCCAAGGCTTTTGAATTCCAAGTGTTGTTGCTCTTGTTTGCTTTGTTTCTAAGTATTTTTTGTTTCCTGTTCACGGAGGTTCTCCTCCTGGGAGAACACTGGGAGAGAGATTGATTGTTGGTGACAAGATGGTTGCAGATGAACAAGTATAAGAAGAATAAAGATGAATAAAAGTTGATGAAAGTGCAGGGGTTTTCTAATCCTTATTACCTTCGTTTTTTAAAGTAAAAAAAAAAAAATGAGTGTGGGTCAATTGTTGACGTCAAAAGTGTATAACGCAACGAGTATTGAATTGTGTGACGAGGATCTATGTGTAAGTGGTCGTCACGAAAATTTCAGCGTAAATAAAGAAGAGAAACAATCTACACTTGGACCAACAAAAAAAGGTGTTCATATACAAACAATTTTTTTCCCCCTAAAAGAGAAGTTGCTTATGGCCATTACCATAAAAATTTGTAATAAACAACAGAGCATGGATGATGGATGTAGAGAAACTACAACAACAGCCATGACAACCTCTTTCGATGAATGTTGCCTTGAAAGCATGGCGATGGGATGCACCAGTAGGGCAGGAAGTGTCAAACAATAAGGAAAAGGATCAATGAGATAAAAAGTGAAGTGTGGAAGTAGAGAAAAAGGTAGGTGCGATTGACATATAATTTTGGATTGGTCGTAGTTTTTCTGAATTATATCACCTCACCCACCCCTTTTATATGTTCTCAAGAACCAGCTGATGATGATCAGTGGATCATATTGATCATCGAATCCGATCATAGACAAGCAATTCAATTTTTATAGGAATAGTGTCTAGATTGTGGATAGGTATTTCTTTCCTTGGTGGAGGGAGATAGAATTTCCACTGTTGTGCTGCCATCGTGGGCACTTTCCCTCGAGTACTTTCATCGCGAAACGTATCTAGCTTTCTCGATGTCACACTTTTCTTGCTACACTTACTTGAAACATTCTCCCACCTCGTGGATGTTTGATTTTGACTACAAGCTTTCTTAAATGGGTGGACATTTTTTGAATAAGTCCAATCTCCTAACATTCTATGTATAAACATTGTACTGGCCTCGTCAACTGCACAACAACATCACGTCTAAAATTTAGAAATAACGGTTCCTCTCTTATAGGAAAAGTGCTTAAACCAATTGTTCTCCTTTGACGGAGATCATTTTTACCGCGCGAACCTCTTCCTCGAGTCCCTCTGTGGTCATTACCGGTCCACCTCGAGTACTTAGTATTCTTCTCAAATTTTTCATCGCGAACATTCATCTTGAGTTCTATTGTTATCAGAGGGCTTTCTCGAGATCCCTTAATAGTGTTAGTATCTTATTATCTCGAGCACTTACTCCTTTCCTTACTCGAGTTCAAGAGAAAATTGAGTTTCTGACTTTCTCCTCGACTTGAGTTGATATTGCATATCTCAAATTACTCTTTGAACGCCCTGCGACCAATCTTAAAGGTCACAATGATAGTTATCTATCTCTTATTAGCATCATCAAACAAACAGTCAGTTGTTCGGTTGTTCTTATTTTAGTTCTAGTTAGAAACCCCTGTGGCAACGGCGTCAGCAAAAAAGGGTTGAATCTCCCTCTTCGCCTCTAATTCCATTATCACAAGATTAAGACGTTGGCGTCTTTCCTCCTTTGGCACTTGGCTCCTAAGACGCTCTCGTTCCTGTTGCCGGTGCCGGATGTTCAAACCTTCCCACCTTCGGCAGGAGCCTAAATTACCCTCCATCATGTTACGTGGTCAATCAATGAGTTCAACATCAATGCCCTTGCTAACAGTCAGACGCCTCTTTCCGACGTGACTGGCAGATAGCAACACCAACACAGTGGATTTGAACAATAGGGATTCTCCCATTTTTACACAATTTTCATGTCACAGACTGATTCATCGGATAATGCCAAGACTCCGGTTGGTCGTATAAATTAATTTGGACAGTGATATCGGGAATATAAAATAGGAGTGGGACCCGTGCAATTTGTACTATTTGCATGTCAACTGTGGTTCATGGATAACTAGCCGTAATCTTGTCTTGACATGACTATGTCCAAGGAGGAGCGGGATCGGCGGGCCCGGCCAATCGAAGTTGATCGGCTGCCCCAAGCACCGCCACCTTCTCATTTAAACACGAGTGCTCGGACGGCTTCTATCTTCCATCCCTTTCCGCAGTTCCCAATTCCTTCTCGACCCGGTACGAAAATGGGGATTACCACGCACTACAAGAAGTTCACCAGAACCGTCTCCCCCGCCAGGTTCTTCAAGGCCCTCGTCACCGACTCCCATGGCCTCATCCCCAAGGCCATCACCTGGGGTATCCAGAGCATTGAGTTCCACGAGGGCGATGGCGGTTTAGGCGGCATCGAGCAGACAAACCTCGTCGATGGTTAGCATAGTGCCTGGCATGCTAGTGTAAAATTCCATTCAATTGTTCATGATAAGTATTGTAGTTTATGGTGTAGTCGTTGGATAAAATGAAAGCACAGGTGGGAAGCTCAAGTACGTGAAGCACAGGGTAGACGTGATGGATGTCGAGAACCTGCGTTGCAAGTACACCCTCATCGAATGCGATGTCGACTTTGAGAAGCTTGACTCCGTCTCGTATGACTTCAAGTTCGAGGCTACCCCCGGCGGTGGAAGTGTGTGCAGGATGACCAGCATTTACCATGTGAAGGCAGGGTGCCATCTGACAGGGGAGGAGCTCAAGGAGGGGAAGCTGAGTGTCTACACACTGTTCAAGGCTGTTGAGAAGTACCTCATCGCTCACCCCGAGGAGTGCGCATAAATCAACCAGAATTCTTCTGAGACTGCCATGGCTTTCGATAGATTTTACGGAGTGTTGTCCTTGGATTCGTTCTAGTATTTTGGGGATCTTCTTGAAGGGTCTCCTCGTGAGTCGGGGAGAGATTGTTGGTGCAAAGATGATGATGTTGAATGATGAAATACAAAACCATCTTATTCAATGTTTATTCATTTGATTACTCGATCCTTTGACATCGATCTCGCTCTCTCACACGACCACCTCAATATGGGAACGAAAGCAGGAAAAGAAAAAAAAAACACCAGAGAAGCAGGGAAAAGCCGACCACTTGTATTGAAGCTGCGGTGAATAATGTCGACTCTTGTTTAAGCGCACTCTTCTGGGTGGGCGACGAGGTACTCCTCAACGGCCTTGAACAGTCCGCTGGCCCTCAGCTTCCCCTCCTTCACCTCCTCCACCTTCAGCTCATACCCTGCCTTCACGTGGTACTCGCTCGTCATTTTGCACACGCATCCTCCACCGGGAGCGGCCTCGAACTTGATCTCGGAGACAACGGACTCGACCTTCTCGAATTCGATGTCGCATCCGATGAGGGTGTACTTGGTGTACAGGTTCTCGACGTCGACCACGTCAATCCTGTGCTTCATGTACTTCAGCTTACCGCCTGCAACATAACAAAATCATAAAAGGATCAACCATTATAAACGTTTCCCAACATCTAACAAAATCACGCATGCACGGAAGACAATGAAAATGATCTAACCATCGACGAGGTTGGTCTGCTTGATGCTGCCGGCACCGCCATCGCCCTCGAGGAACTCGACGCTCTTGATGCCACCGGGTACGGCCTTGGGGATGAAGATGTGAGATTCGGTGACAAGGGCCTTGAAGAGCCTGGCGGGGGAGACGGTGGAGGTGAACTCCTCGGTGTAGGAAGTCACTGCCATTTCTCTTTGTGAATGTGAGAAGTTGATGAAGCTTTGGGAAGGTGAAAGTGTTGTAAAGATTAGTTGAAGGTTGTTTGAGTTTCGGGATGGGAGAGAAGGCAGAAAACAGTCCTCTATTTATAAGGAGGGGGTGGGTGGACAACTTTGAATGTTCAGAGCACCCCTTCATGGACTCACATCGGGGAACCTTCTCTAGAATTGTCTGATTAGGACGACAGGGAAGTTTCCCATTATTACACCATTTCCATGTCACAGGTTGATTCATCGGACGACACATCAATTCTTCGCGATCTGTCTGACATGGATGTGTAGAAGAAGGAAGAGTGGGGTCGACGGGCTTTGAGTTGCCATCCATGAATAGATTCCTTCTGACCATTCAAAGTTGATTGGCTACTACAATCCGTACTTAAGTAATATAAATACGTGTTCGGAAGGCCTCCATCCTCCATCACAAAGTCACACTATCCAAAAGCCATCTCTTTCACCCTTTCCCTCTCCTTCTCGACCTACAAACAAAATGGCAGTGACCAGCTACACCGAGGAGTTCACCTCCACCGTCTCCCCTGCCAGGCTCTTCAAGGCCATTGTCACCGACTCCCATGTCTTCATCCCCAAGGCCGTCCCCGGTGGCATCAAGAGCGTCGAGTTCCTCGAGGGCGATGGTGGTGCCGGCAGCATCAAGCAGACCAACCTCGTCGATGGTAAGTGTAGTGCCTTACGACTAGCTCCAAACCTTTCATTGAATGTTATGGCATTCTTATGGCTCCAAAATCATCATAGGCGGGAAGCTCAAGTTCATGAAGCACAGGATTGATGTGGTCGACGTCGAGAACCTGTACACCAAGTACACCCTCATCGGATGCGACATCGAATTCGAGAAGGTGGAGTCGGTCGTCTCCGAGATCAAGTTTGAGGCCGCTCCTGGAGGCGGATGTGTCTGCAAGATGACAAGCGAGTACCACGTGAAGGCAGGGTACGAGCTGAAGGTGGAGGAGGTGAAGGAGGGGAAGCTGAGGGCCAGCGGACTGTTCAAGGCTGTCGAGGAGTACCTCGTTGCCCACCCTGAAGAGTGCTCTTAAATCAACCAAAATTCTTCATATATTGTCGTGGCTTTCGATTTCAAAGTGTTTTGCTTTCGTTAGCTTGTCCAGGGAGGGTGTGTTGTGAGAACACGGATCGGAATTGATTTGTTGGTGATGAGATGATTAAAGATGAAGTGTAAGAAGAATAAGGGAGTTCCCAGAAGAAGATGAAATAAAGCTGATGAAAATTGGTGTGTCCATGGTTTAATTACTAGAAACTAATACATGAGTTGGTTCAGACCAGTAACTAATACTTTCAACTGTCAAAGTAGGAACATCCTTCTCTTCCCCAACTTATAGCTCAAGGTTAAGCTTAGTTGATTGAGACATAATCCCCCCCCACCCCCCCTCGAAAGGAAACAAATACGAAATGATGAATAAGTCAATAGGGAGAATAGATGGGAGGACTAAACCAGGGGCCTGGTGTCCGACCGACTCTCTGCATCACCATTTCTGAAATTTTAACAACACCTTCATCCACTCTTATTTGATCCGATGTTAAACCATCTGATTACAAAGTCACTCAGTCAATCTCCTTCTCAAGCAACCACCTCGACCACGTCCATCCCCTACTTCACGTACTCGAGCTTCTCGCCTATGATCATTTCGGTTCCGATAATAACATTGTTCATCAGGGACTACACTTACCATCATCATCCAGGTTGGTCTGGTCGATGCGGCCAGACGCCGCCGTCTCCCCTGGATGGACGGACTCCCACCTCTTTTTAACTTAGTATCGGGTGCCCCAAGCCCAAGCTTATCGTGGTGGGCCCTATAAATTAACGTGGCCCATAAAATTAAGATAGTATGACGTCACAGAGCCTTTGTCGTGTAATAGAAGTTGGGGATTGGGGTTGATCTTCATCGTCATCGTCATCATCATGGGGATCTATCATCTCTGTCAAGAAAGGAAGGTCGTGGGGAAATTTCATAAAAGTCAAAATTCCCAAATAACCTTCTAGAAGAAGCGCCCTCACGGGAACAAATGAAACGTGATGCTCCAAAAAGGCTACGAGGGCGGCGAGAGAGAGAACGGTGGGAATGAGAATGGGAATGGGAATGAAATCGGAGGAGGTCCAAGTTGTGGTGCTGAGACTTCTCTCTACTCTGAGAAAAAATTTGGGTGGGGGGATTCAATTCGAGCGTGCCAGAATTGAACGCTCTCTCCCTTTTTTTTTTTACAGGAATAAAGAAGAAAAGCTTCATCCTCAGGTCTCTCTCCCTCTCTCTATTGACTTAAAAAGAATTGTCCTTCCTTCCTTCAAAGCACACCTCGGAGTTCTTAAGGAAACGATAGTCCGGTCGGAGAAGGAAAAAGGAATCCGAGGAAGAATGGCGGTGACGACCTACGCGGAGGAGTTCGTGTCCCCGGTGGCCCCGTCCAGGATGTTCAAGGCCTTGGTCCTCGACTCCCACATCGTCATCCCCAAGGTCGTCCCCCGCGGGATCAAGAGCGTCGTCTTCCTCGAAGGGGACGGCGGCGTCGGCAGCATCAAGCAGACCAACTTCACCGACGGTTAGTATTCCCTCCCCCTCCCCCCCACCCCAAACACATCCCCACGAGGCTCCGGCCCTACGCTCTCGTGATATCCCTCCCCCCTTCCTCTTCTTCTTCTGCAGGGGGGAAGATCAAGTACATGAGGCACAGGATGGACGCCCTGGACGTGGACAAGTTCTACTGCAAGTACACGCTGATCGGGAGCGACGTCAAGTTCGACAAGGTGGAGTACGTGGTCTATGAGGTGAGGTTCGAGGCGAGGGCGGACGGGGGCTGCGTCTGCAGGATGACGAGTGAGTACCACGGCAAGGCAGGGGAGGAGCTCAAGCTGGAGCACATCAAGCAAGGGAAGCAGAAGGCGAGCGGGCTGTTCAAGGCCATCGAGCAGTACCTCGTCGCTAACCCCGACGTCTGCACTTAAAACCCCACCTCTCGAATCCGACGCAGGCCGAATTAATTTCAGATGGCCGGAGTTTGTTCAGAAGTCAAGTCTTCCTTCCCGTCCTTCCTTCTTTGTAATTGGAGTAGTAAATTTGGGTTGGTGGTGCCGGTTGCAACACAAATACTCAAAATGATGAAAGAAAAAAAGGTTGTCCGATTTTCCTCATCAATCTAGAAGATCGAACCTGTCCGAGCTGTCTGTCCCACCCCCACCCCCCAAACTCAACTCAACTCAACTCACCTTCCAAAACCAAACTACAATAACTGAAACTCCAAGCTTCCTTCTATTTCCCGTGCCTAACTCGACCGAAATCAGCTCTACCACATTCTTGCGTTGGATAACATTAAAGGAACCGAACAATTCTGTTGTCGTTGGCTTTGATCGCTAATACAGTTGCGCAGGACGTAATTGCTGTCATAGCGCAACCCCTCGTTGCGGTGGGAATGTGAACATGTTCCACTATTTGTCCTAGGCGTACTATGAAGATGACCCAAATCAATATACTCCCAGATTCGACTCGACCGAGACAATCGATCGCGCTCAAGCTCAGCTCCCCTGAGCTAGAGAACAGGCCTCATGGGTTCCCGATTTGTGTTTGCCGCGTTTCAAATCAATGGGCTTAAGAAGCCATCTGGGTCCAATATTTACAGCTTTTATCGGCCCGGCCCAATTAAAGATGGGCCGCCGTGGCAAAACTTACATTACCGAGCCTTAAAAAGAAAAGAACATACATAAAACTATATTGTATAATTATATATACAAAGAATCTGGAGTGGCAAAAAAAAAAAAGGATTGACGTGGGTTATAAAAAAGAGGGTTGATGTGGATGAAAATTCGTCAGTTTCATAGTAATTACAGAGAGAATCAGGTTGATGAAATAAAAGAGGCCCATACACCGGTGATTGTTGCATCATTTTGATCCTAGTTAATCTTATCCCGTTTGATAAAAGCCCTCTCTCCTTGCTCTACTATCCATCATTACACGTGGTGACAAATATGGAAGTTATGTCCACGTACAACTACTACTTGTTGCTGCTGTCTGAAGGGATTGACCCCAACCCCAACTGATTTAACACTTTTTCCATTGCAGAAACTACAAAGTGGGATTGTTGATGATTAAACAATGGCCGTGACTGAGCCCCACCCGTGTGAACTTAATTTCAACGGGTGGGATGATTTAGTCTTAGTTTAGACCGACTAATGGCCGACTACGTGTTAGGGTCGTGGTGGCCCCCCCCCCCTGTTGGACTAAACCACGTTCCTTTTACTACCATAACTCTTTTCTGATTCATCATTGATCGAGAGAGCTAACACGTGCAGAAAGGGTGGTGGGTTTGTGTGCGTGCGTGTGTGTGTTCGTTCGTCCGTTCATTTATCACCCATGAGGAAGTGTAGAGAACAAGCAGAGGTGAATGGACGATATGGGCCGACAAAATTGGGCCTACCTATTTGCAATCTGTTTGGCCCACAAACTACTCCCGTATTCTAATGGGCCCATATTTTTACTACATGCTAATGAATAATAATAATTAATAATAATAATACATACTTTCCTAATTCCTCTCAGATTTTCAAGGAATAGAATGAAATATTTGCTTAGTTTCGGTTACAAATCAAAATTTTGATTCGGTCCGAATAGAAGAGGAACTTACAATTACAACATTAAAGACATTTTCATAGCCCATACAAAAGAACAAACAACAAAACAAATCGACCACCCATTCCCCCCCCCCCCCCCCCGGAACCGAATAAACCAAATATTATTAATATTTCCCATTATGCCCCCCGAGTGATTCATCCGTAGACAGAGCCGTAAGATAAGGCCATGAGCAGCATCGCCGTTGCTGCTCCTCCTCCCCGATCTTCTTCCTCGGCCGCCTCGACCTCGGCATCGCCACGTGCTTCCCGATTGCCAGTATCTTCCTCTTCAAGGACTCCTCCAGCTCCACGCTGCTGCTACTACTACCGCCGCCGCTGCCACCACTCGGATCACTACTCCTCTTGGCTTTCTTCCCTCCAGCCCTAGGATCGCCCTCTTCTTCCTGCTCCGGATCCCGCAGGCATTGCACAGGGACTGCAACGGCACCCGGCCGATCAGGACTTATTCTGATTCAAACAGCTGGAACCGAACAGGACGGGATCACGAGTATTAGTTACAAATACCTTGGGTCCGGCGGGCCGCTCCGCCAGAGGGGGGTCTTGGAGGTACCGCAATCGGCGCAGGTCTTCTTGTTGTCGGCGGTGGTAGGATCAGGAGCGGTAGCGGGGGCGTGGCTCTCCTCGGAAGAGGATCCTCCAGGGGACTCCCAACCCTAATCAAAAGGATCGGAGGAAACAGAATCAGCAGAGCGGATCGTGATGAGCAGTGGATCACAAGGGGGGGGAGATGGATCAATGACTCACGCAGTCGATCAGATCCATCAAAGGATCGGGGAGGAGGAGGAGGAGGAGGGAGAGAAACCACTAGGCAGGGATGGGGATCCAGGTCGAGGGGATGAGTAAGACAGTAGTAGGAAGGGATTGAGAGTGTCTGGGAGGAGGAAGGCGGGAGAAGACAAGTTTTTTTTTTGGGGGAGCGGCGGCGGCAGCAGCAGCGAAGGAAGACAAGTAGAAGCTTAAAGCTAAACCGACATTAAAAAAAAGAGAAAGAAAGAAAAACCGACAGGAGTAAAATAAGCCGCAACCAAATTGGTGGTGAATGTCCCTTTATACCCCTAACACCTCCCTTCTCCACCACGCCAACACAAACCCTAGTCGTCCGTCCCCTCTCTTTTTCTTTACGTGTGTCTTTTGTTATTACGGATCTGCCCTCCCCACGACCCAATAATAATACCTGCGGGGAAGCGGGGGGGGGGGGGCGTCGGTCGGTCGTGTGTTATTTAATGGGTTGTAATAAGACTAAGGAGGAGGGTTAATGTTCAAAACTATGGGGTCACATCACACGCTATCCTCGATTTCATTTGAATGGTATTCATTGGGGGGTGGGGAATGGATGACATAATCATTTCCCACGGTCGAGTAAAGTGAGTGAGTCATAGGTAGGTATGTCTTCAAAAACAACACGAGTCAACCCCAACTCCCCTCCCTTCCTTTTTGCTATCTTTTTCATTCTTACTTGTTAAAATGTCAGCCATTATTATCTTTTCTGATCCAACTTTGCAACTAAAAGCACTGCGATGATTACCCCCCTAACTCCTACCTCCTAAAATCTATCTTCTTTTTTAGCAAATGTCTTATTTATTTATTGTCCTATGGCAACTTTGTGAAAAGTTTGACCATTATCCACAAAAGTCCGCAAAGGGAACTTGTTTCGAAATAACCCTATTCGAATAAATATTTTAAATAATAATTTTTAAAATTTAACATCAAGTTTTTCGAAAAAAAAGAGTTTGAAAAATTTTAAAAATTACTTTAAAAATGGAAGAGACAGTCGGACAGAAAGACGGGGGCAGAAAATATGTTATTAATACGAGGCAAAGTGATTGAAAGAGAAGGATCCATCTTGTATTTGTCTTCTCTCTCTCTCTCACACACACAGAGTACCAAATACTTGGAGAAAAAGAGGACCACATGACACGACCAAACAAGTGATGGGGGGAAGGGGGGGGCTCATCCCAAACTCTTTCGAATTATGGTGGTTGTCTCTCAGTCCATCCCCATCTCCATCCCTCCCCTCTTAAGAGCATCTGATATTATTATATGTCATGTAAGAATGTTTTCTTGGCATTTAAGATTTAGGGAAAATATATTTGTAAAAATGTTAATTCCTCATTCCATTGAGTGTGGAACTCGAGACTAAAGCCAAGAACTTTACTTGCTCACCCCCATCCAGTTCCCTTCCTTTTTGCTTGAATTTGAACCTTTCTGCATCGCAATCATACCCTGTATGTGGAGCCATGTTCTCGGCCATGGCTGCCGAAGGCACTGGCTCCAGGTTCAGCTCGGCTGCTGGCACGACGTTTATAGGTAGCTCCCGAGGATGGACCTCCCTCGTTGGATTTTGTTGGAAAATAGTCTCACACTGGATACATAAAAGCTTGAGTCAATGCATATATAGAGTTGGCACCCTTCACTTAGTACACAATTTCTACGTAGATTCTGGGAAAGGGTAGTTTGGTCTTTTGCCAAGCGTATATGAAAATCATGCAAATATCGGGTGCACATTTTGCAGACGCGCCTTTGGCAGCCTGAGGCCAGGAACAGGCCTAATGCCGGAAAGCAATTGAATTGTTAACTTGAACTTTACAAATGTGCCCCGTAGAGCTCTTGTCAAAAACAAAGTCGCAAAGAATACACACCATCAGGGCATCCACAACTCCATTTCAGGATACATACATCACATCGCCTTCAAATCTGTTGTCGTCTCACTAAATACGGTCGTTACCGGAGGTCGATGATGTCAAAATGCATACGCACATTCATGTAAACATGAGACTGAGAGCAGTGTTCGTAGATCGAGCTTCCATCACCAGTTTCCTCGTGTGGATGAAAACCGCGTTCTTGACAGTTACGGATTACATTGACACCGCCTGGATCAGACAGATGAAATATGCCATGCGGGCTGTTGAAGAAGTGTCAGAAAGCCACAACTAAAGCAACCAATTTCTAATAACTAATGCAGACTTCGAGCGGACAATTTCTTACCAGGACGTGTCAGTGGGCGCCATCACTATAGCAACTGCCTCGGGCAACATAATCTGCCAGAATACAGAGCATATGATGACATCAGCACATGAAATACAGAGGGTAAACCAATTAGTTAACCAAGTTTCATTTCACAGCTTAAGGCCCCTAGTATCCATGCTAGTTGATTCACGTCACCATCATCAGATTGAAGAAGAAATGCTCAAACACCAAGCTGTCTGTAATATGGCGAGAAGTTTTATGAACTGCTGTCCAATGGGAGGCATTTGTACCTGATATGAATAACGTGTATGAAGATCCACCGAGGACGTGAAGCAGGTCTGCATGGGATGTGTCTGAAAGATACACAACGAAACAATATTAAGATGGACGCCAGGATTCCACAAAGATAAAAAGAACGTCTAGAAGGATTAAACACGCATCGGCAGAAACAGATAACTAGGTAAGCACGAACTTAGATATGCTTCCTTCCTGGATTAAGGAAATTAGTAAACAAGAACTCTGATAAACAAATATTGTAAATGTTAGCAATCGTGGTTCTTTTTCACTAGACCACACATCATCAGACAATTTCATCATTCAAATGACTCTACTTCCAAACAAACAGAAGTCTCTCTAATGTGAACATGAGTTTTGGTAACAAACAGAATTTGGGCAGAGTCGGAAACAATCATACTTCTCCAAGTCCAAAGGAGCAATATTTAGCAAAGTAGGTAGCAGGATATCTGAAAACCATAACCAGTGAGGGTATCTTGCGAGTGAATAACACTCACATGAATGCATCCAAGGGGGAAAAGTGAACGCTTATCCTGAACTTCAAATATTTCTTCTTCATTTAAGGTCAGGCACTGAACATCCATAATGAAAAGATAGAAGCAATCAGTGGGAAAGGAAATTAAAAGGAGTTGCAGGATATACAAAAAAAAAGAACCAAAACAAATCCATCTTCTAAGCAAGTTGCTTCATCAATAAGATGCAAACACCAATTCAAGAATATATCCATATCTAAAGGAGCTGATGAGATAAGTATGTGTTTGTTATCATTTTCCCTGCATATCCATTGAGACCTAGAACACAGAATCTGCTTAAAATTCCAACAATAGGTTTCAACGCGATAAACATCCATCACGATAATAGGCATACCGAATCTGAAGTTGATTCTTGCTTTGGAATTATGAGAGTAGTAATGTGGAAGACCCTGTTTTTCTGCATCATTGGGCAACCAGATTGATTTCAATTGTAATCCTTGGACAGAATATATTCTAATAGGAAAATTTAAAAAACTAAAGTTCAGCAAAGGCTTCATTTCACTCACCAGGGAACCGGCTAGCACACCGCAGGTTTCCAAGTTTTTCGATGAGTTCTTTTGAGCCAAACGCAAAAAGTCTTCCATCATATTTACAGGCTGCAACAAAAGAGCAGACCTCTATGATGCCAAGATTTCCACTACATACGCACTAGAATTAGAAATCTAGAGGAAGTAGTCATTGTCTACTTCCTTGAAGAAGATAGCCACTATAAGTATTCCTTACAGATAGCCATCATAGAAACTACGCTGCAGATCTACTATTATACAGATAGCCATCATAGAAACTACGCTGCAGATCTACTATTATGAGCACCATAAGGGACACTTACCACATGTAAATGTTGATATGTACTTTAACCGTCCTGAGAAGATTTCGCTGGCCCAGGCCTTGGATCTGCAACCTGTGATGGAGGTATAGGAGCTACAGGATGTCGCACTTCAGCCAGAACAGGCGGAGGCAGAGGCTGCCTAACACCCACAAATCGAAAAGGGTTGTCCATCATTTCTGCTGTCAGTGCAGCAGAGGACGGTGCTGGGAGATGAGACCATCTACCATCATCTAGAGAGAGGATAGATTCCATAGTAGAACTATATCCAGTCTCCTCTACTGCTACCACATCATAGCTCCCACTTTGCTTGAGACTGTAACTGACGAGATGTCAAAGCAGCACCACAACACCATATCTCTAAAAAATCACCATTTTCCACAAAATAAGCAGATGGACTATCTGTTTGACATCTGACAATTGGGTGAAAGAAAATTCCATAAAATGTTACCTCGAAGGTTCCACAGGCGAGAACTCCTTGCTACTCGGATATTGAACCTACTTTTCCAACCAAGCAAAACCAATTTGTCAGTCTACCACCTGGCTAAGATGACAGCGAAATCTTTCAAAAAGATATAAAAAGCAGATATTACCTTTATTTCCGTGCTGGGTCCTAACCACTGACCCTGCAGACCATTTGGGCCTAAAAGAGAATGTCTAGGTAAAGTTTCCTTTTTAGGCACTGGAAGACTGAGAGAACTGCAAAGTCACAAAAGTTATATCACCTATACATCTGCAGCCAATATACATACATACATTTATAACAAACAACCTCTGTTGAAGTAAGAAGCACATAAACAAATTAGTATGACAATGACATATCCTGTCATCCTAGAAATTGTTTCAAAGAGAAAAGTCAGCAAAATGATATACCCACAGCTTTTGAAACTGATTATCCAGCGGTGTAGACCTTGATGAGGAAAGCTCGCTTGGGTCATTTCCATAAGTCCAAGGAAGAGATACCGCATCGGTAGGCTGCATCAGAGTAGCAGCTCAGAGACACTAGCTTCTACATAAAGAGCAGAAAAATAGGGAGCAAAACATGAACATGTGTCGCTAGCTTGTAACCGCTGCCATTAAACATTCATTTGCCAACCAAAAGTACACTAAGAAGGCATCCAACAGTTCATACCCTCTTCTGCAAGCTCAAATATGGAGTCGAGCTCTTGGATGGCCCGTCTGCTATCCCAGTCCTTGAAGAGCATGTTGGTCTCTCCTGGTCATCGAGTTCCACCAACTGCACCCCAGATTGAGCTTGATTTAGTTCTTGCACTCGACGCTGAAATTCTGGCTTCCGCAACTCTAGGTCGTCCAGTACATTTCAAGCAGCTTCTGCAGAGAGGACACGCAACACAATTTGATAATACAGCAATGAATTAATGATTCCCATCAACTTTCTGCTGTGTAACGATAAACTAAAACTATACGACTCACCTTCCTATAGATGTCCTCTCCCTAGACTGCAGATTCGGGTAGTCTCGATGAAACGGTATCATCTCCGACACCAAACTGAAATTTCATAAATCAATCAAAACCACGCTCATCCGAACTAAAGTCATGACAATGTAAAAGGAGGGGAATTCCGCCAGTACCTCGAAAATCTAAAAAGGATGATGTACAGATCAACGACGTTGTTCTCTTCCCTATATACATTTGCCTGAATAACTCACATAAAATACACAAATCATAAATCAGCTTACGCGAATTCGTGGATGGGAAACCCTAAACTGCCCAAAACCACGATGCATCGCCGAAACTCTTCCTGCCTAAAAAACTCTATTTCCTTATCCTAAAGTCACACATACCATCGACCATCTCGAAAGAACTGATTTTACCCGTCTGAGGAGATTGTCGGCGATGCGGTAGTAATAATGGAGGGAAATCCGATTATCGACCTCGACCGTCCGGACGATCGAGTTCACGTTGATCGTCATCTGTTTTGGTTCCGACCCTCTTTCTCCCGTCCAAATTCAAACCCCGCTTTCCTAACCCTTTTCCGTTTTCTCCGACAAGGCTTAGGAAATCTGGGAAGAAAAATTTATAGGAACCACGCAGGATTTCAGGTCGGATTCGGGCAAAAGAAAAGGACTTTCAAGTGCTTGTCTGTTGAGTAGTGGAAAGTTCTTATCTTTATGATCTTCGGCTCCTTATGATCACAAACATCTTGTCCCCAAAACACACATTAAAACAAGCGATTTAGCCGATTGTAGCATAGTACAAAGTTAGGTAATTTTACAGTTGCGAACCCTTCAACAACCAATTCTCGATACGTTCCAATAATAAGGATCTCGAGCACGAATGAAGTTTACATGGTGTCATACTACCCGGGCGACGAGCGCCGGAAATGCATACTAGTACTAGAATTCTGCTGGAACACGAGTAGCAGTTATTACACTGCCAGAGGAGGACCTTATACAATGATCCGATGTAATAAATAGCATATGGAATTCCAGAGCCATTCGTCTCAGAGGATGAAGATGAAACCCACTACAACCGACACAAAGGATAGGATGACCCGGTGTGTGGAAACGGTTGCAAAGGCGGAGTCTGCTTGCAAGTGCTCAGCGACATCAAAATTGCCTGAGAATCAAGCCTTAAGATGAGACCGAGAATGCATGATCCGGGGCATTGCAGGGGTGTGTCGTTACCTCTTTCAGGGCCATAGCTGCAGCCCTCGTGGATGGTATCCCTGATAATCCCTATAGTGGCCTTGTTGTAGAAGATGAAATTTGCAAAGATGCCCTGGAGGCAGTGGAGCACAAGTTTGGTCTCCTTTTGGCATGGCCCATCACAGTATTCATTCACGTACTGGGGAGGGACATGAAGCTCTCCGCTCTGATCCAATCTGTAGGATTCTTCGCAGCTCTGATAGATCTGTTCAGGGGAACATTGGACAAGAAAGATATATTCAGAAATGTCAGTGCTATCTTGTTTCTTTGCCCGGGACAGGACATATATGACACCATCCGAGTCAAAGTCGATGGATAATGATCTACTGAAGACACTCAGGTAGCAAATCACTATCCAATTGTCCTTGAGTGGTTCAAATAGATTGCAGCTAGACCAATAAGCTTTATGAAAAATAACTTCCTCATCCAATAGGTCGTAGCATCTCCAATCACAGAGCTTCCATGACTAAGTAGTTCAAACGTGCAATCCAGTTGGCAATGATTTGCTCGTTGTTTTGCTACTGTCAATTACTTGTGCATTAAACCCGGTATCGATGACAATGGTCTTTATTAACAAAATAATGGGCAGAGTTAATTCCCAAGAGCAACTAATCCGCAAAATGCCTATGGATGAAGAGACAGGCTTTCTTCTCAGAAATTTACTTACATATTTATCGCCGAAGCACGACAAAGCCTTCGTAATGATCTGAGGTGTTCCACTACCACCCGCCTGTCCGAAACCACCTAACTGTCCAAAACCGCCCTGCTGCCCAACCTGCGAACCGTACCCACCACCTTCTCCAACTTGGGGTGTGTCATAAGAAGTATATCCTATCAATCATGAACAACTAACATCAATCTCCATATAGATTGAAAAAAAATATATATATACCTATTCCAACATAGAAAAGCTGCATAACATGCCGGTTGTGAAGCAGAAGCATAGTATGATAGCACAAGTCCAGAGTCTGATCCCCGAGCAGAATGCCATCATGCGAGGATGTAAGTTGTAGAAGAGGTTACAAGGAAGATAATAGTATTCTGGACTCTGGTTATATAGCAGTATCACCAACTCTCACCAAAGAAACAAAAAGAAATCAAATTAGGTCTTATTTTCTTAACTATTTTAATGTTTAAGAAATAAGCATTCCCCAGAGAAGGTCCATGTCATACTGTCTGATAGATGGATTACCCACTTTGAGTCTCAGTTGTTTATACATTTTCTGACCACGTGCATATGATCCATTGCACTGGGTAAAAAGAATATTGGAGAAAGGTATGTTCATCCATCTTACTCTAATAAAGTGGAATGACAGTTTGACAGGAAGTAATAAGTCAAGAAATTTGGTGACGACAAAAAGAAAAACACGCAAGGCAGCTGAATCACGTCTATGTTTTCTTAAAATGGAGAAGGAAGACTAAGATAAGAGGGCAGTAGGTGGGCAAGCCACCAACCCAAACGTTTGCAGAGTATTCTGAGAAATGTTAAAAAAGAAGTCTGATATCCTTTGCAGTTGCAGACATATGAAAACTTAAAAGGCAGATAAAAATGTCCCAGACAATGCTACCAAAACATACGAAGCACGAAATCAGTAGTCTTAGGCCATTGGCATTATGAATAGCCGTCAGCCACTACTCTATTAATTTGTTCAGGACAACCAATTTGGCTATTTGGTAAACCAAAAAAATGAAAATGAAAAACAATAAGCCCAGGGATGTCATTCAGTACCTTTGTGAACATTGATATGTTACAGCAATCGTAATATCTGGCAGGCAGAACTTTGATTTTGACAGAATGGAAGGCACTAGTAAAGCTTTTTCACCCCAGAGCAGCATGATTTAGTTCATCATCAGGGTTCATGTGCAAATTACATGTAGACGAAGAGGACAAAATCTTTTTTTCTTCCAGCATAAGAGAAATCTTCTCAGCATCAGCAAACTTCCCTGACTCATTCAATGCCTTGACAAGAGTGTTGCATGCAGTATTATCGGCAGCCAATCCCAATGCTAGCATCAAATGCAAAAGTTTCACTGCCTTGTCCAGAGTCTTTGCCCCGCAGTAGGTGTGGATGAGAGTGTTGAAGGATGAAACATCTGGAGAAAATCCATCTCTTTTCATTTTTCTCAGTATTTCCATCGATTTTCTGATATTTCCAGAGGTACATAGAGCACGCAACAGTACATTGTAAGTGATGGCATTAGGAGTGATGCCCCATTCCCTCATTTCTGTCAGACAATTAAGTGCGTCCTCAAGGTGGTTTATTCGACTCATTGCGCCAATTAATGCAGTAAAAGTAACAACATCAGGCCTAACTCTAAAACTGAAAAGCATTTGAAGCATCTCCTTGGCTCTGTTGATATCTCCAACCCGGCAATACCCGCCAATAAGGGTGTTAAAAGTAACAAGGTTGGGCTTAACGCCTTGATTCTGCATGTCATCCAGAATCATCCTAGCCCTTTCCGGCATGTTTGCTTGGCAAAAGGAATCAATTATCATGTTATATGAGAAGATGTTCGACACAAGGCCTTGTTCGGTCATCATTTTAAGGTACTTGTCACCCTGCCCAGTTTCTCCAGCCCCATATAGTGCTTGGAGCAGTGTAAGGTACGTGTTGAATGCAGGCTCTAAACCATGCATCGCAAATTGTTCCAACAAAACAAGCACCCGGTCAATATCCCCTCCTTTTATCAGACAAACAATAGCCATGTTGAATACCTCTCTATCTGGCAAATAACCTTCCTGACAAGTGTCCGTCAAAAAGGAAGCTACTTCTTTTACCATGGACTTCTTCGACAGGCAATAAAGCATGGTGTCGTAGACCACATTTTGCATGTCATGTTCTCCCTTGGAAAATTCCACAAGCCTCTCAAATGCCTCTCTATCATCCATGTTTTGAAATACCCCATGAATAAGTGCCCTCACAGCGGCTTCACTCAGCCGCAACTTCTTTTCTCTCATTTCATCAACCAATTTGAATGCTGTTTCAACCATCTTCGCGTTACAGAACCCGTCAATAAGCATTGTATAGGTATACACATTAGGAACACACCCCACACCCTCCATCTGCTTCACCAAGCGGAGCGCCTCATCCATCATACCAGCTTTGCAAACGCCGTACACAAGCGTATTGTAAGTGAACCTATCGGGCTTACAGTTATCCGCAGTCATCTGCTGGAACTTCAAGTAAGCCATGTCCAGAGCATTGGCCCTCACCAGGGCATCAATCACCCCATTATACAACCTGGTGCTCGGCACGAACCCAAGAAACGACAACTGCCCGAAAACTTCATCACAATACTTAGCCAATCCCAGCCTGCCCCAGCTACCAAACATCACACACAACAATTCCACAGTAAAACGCGCCCCCGAAACCCTCACGTCCTCGATCAAATCAGCAGACAACAGGACAGGCCCCAGCCGATACAGAACGCTGCCCAAAGCACGCTTAGCCGACCCGTTCCTATCAAATGCAGGATCTTTGCTCAAAACCCACAAATAAAACCTCAAAATGTGTAACGGGTTCTCCTGATTCTGAAGAACGCTCACCACAAACTGAGGCTTCAAAGGTATCCTACCAGCCCTAAACTCGTGACCCAGGAGCAAAAACCAGTCCTTTCTGTGTAGAACTCGAGAAACATATCCATGGTCGACCGGACTGATCTCCGGCGGCCGGCATTTGCTGACAGAATCATCCGGTCCGAAGGGAAACACACGAGGCCCTCGATCATGGGGACGTTGTCCAGTGGTAGTCGCCCCTTGGGGAAGTTTCAGGAAAGCCGAAGAAGCCCTGATTACCCCGAGGCCTCTCATCTCATGTGCGCGTGACTGCAGGAAGAAACATGGATGTAAAAACTAAGAACAACGAATTAAAACCCCGGTTGTTTGGGTTGGGGGAGGATGTTGAGCAAACGGGCCGACGAAACTCCTCTACAACCTCTGTTCTTACCGAGTCCACATGATCATCACTGACATTTGGGCTTTTTGGAATCTCCCCCGTAAGGGTAAAAACTGTTGGAGAAAATAAGGTGTTTTCTGGTCGACGACACACCCACCTCGTTTCCTGGTCGCCGAGAAAACAAAAGGAAAATATTCAAAAAGACATGTACGAGACACGCACCCGTGTTTGTATCTAACGATTTATATATTAAAAACTGCAATGCATTGATTAAAGGCAAATTATCCCCAAACTAATGCGTAAAATTTAGGTTGCTGCCAACATTCCAAAGCCGGACTAACGCGTAAAATTTAGGTCCTCTCGAAGACAAAAATTTAGGTTGCTGTCGGGTGCCGTCGACTTCTTTTAAGATTTCATCCCCCCCTCGAAATATTATTTATGTTATAATACAAAAGGGAAAAGGTGTAGGAAAAGATTGTCGTCATCGTCATCCACATGGCAGAATCAATAATAATAATAGTCAAATAGAAATAATTGCTCCTCCTCTTCATTGCCCCCTTAACGTGAAAAAGGCTGTGATAGATTTTGTGTTGACGTCGTAAATCTTTGCTTCTTTATCGATCGATAATGGCCGGCTGAATAACAAATCATATACCGACGAAGACCCCATCCTCCCCTGTTTTGGTCCTTAATAAAAGACCGATCATCTCCACTGTCGATACTTACGACATCATCTTCTCTGCCTCTGCATCGTTTCTCTTGCTCTTCTTCTTCTTCTTCTTCTTCTTCTTCCCATGGCCATGCCTGTCGAGACCAAATCCGTCGCCCTGGTGTCCGGAGTCACGGGCATGGCCGGGTTGGCCATAGCGGAGGCCTTGAAGAAGCCCGGGGTGCTAGGCGGACCCTGGACGGTCTACGGCACTGCTCGACGCCCCAAGCCCTCCTGGTTCCCCGCTTCCGTCGTCGACAGTTACCTTGCTTTCGATGCCGGGGTCCTCTCAGAGACCGCCGAGGCCCTCTCGTCAATCTTGGGCGACGTCACCCATGTGTTCTGGGTGGCGCTCCAGGTGCATGTCAGCGAGGAGGATAACATGAGGGTCAACGCGGCCATGCTGAGGAATGTGCTTGATGTACTGAGGTCCGCACCGTCCTCGAAGCTGACTCATGTGACCCTTCAGACAGGGACGAAGCACTACATGGGGCCGATCTTCGACCCGGCACACCCTGGGGTCCCGGTACCCCCTGAGACCCCCTTCCTCGAGGACACGCCCCGGTTGCCCTACCCGAACTTCTACTACGCCTTAGAGGACGTGGTTGCATCATACACACCGTCCGTGACATACTCTGTTCACCGGTCCTCAATCATAGTGGGATCTTCCTCGAGGAGCTATTACAACACGCTGCTGACCCTCGCGGTGTATGCAAGCATATGCAAGTACGAAGGCCGCCCTTTCCGGTATTTCGGGTCAAAATACACCTGGGAGCACTTCTGCGACATGTCGGATGCTCGTGTTCTGGCTGAGCAGCAGATTTGGGCGGCCTTCACCGACCGAGCGAAGAATCAGGCGTTCAACTGCACGAATGGGGACGTGTTTGCATGGAGACAGATCTGGAGGGCCCTGACAGATGTCTTCGGATTGGAGTTTGTGGAGTTCGACGGTGAGGAGGTGGACATCAGCAGCGAGATGCTGGGGAAGGGGGCGGTTTGGGACAAGATAGTGGCAGAGCATGGTCTTGTCGAGACCCGGATGGAAGAGATAACGTGCTTCGCCACTCTGAGTCATGTGTTGCACTTCAACTTCCAGCACGTTTGCAGCATGAACAAGAGCAGGGAGTTTGGGTTCTTTGGCTATGCGGACACGGTGAAGAGCATCGCCATGTGGGTGGAGAGGTTGAGGGAGATGAACATCATTCCGCGCCGCATCATCCCTAGGAACGCCTGATATTACAAGAAGTGCCATTTCTGCAACATTACATATCATCCATTCTTCAGTGAAGCTATCCCAGTGTGTTAAGACACTTTTTCGATTCCCTCCATATTTTCTCGGAGAAACGTCGAATGCTCGAGATCCCTGACATCACTACAGGCGTCGGTGCAGGGATGATGAACGTATCAGATTATCTCTGCCTTCTCATTCCTCGATTTTGATATCCGATCACTCCTCTTTCATTTATGCCTTCTTTGGCAGTGTAATGAGAAAAAGGAACAAAGTAGTTTCTGTAAAATTACATTTTATCCCATCTCTAAAAGCACCTACGACTTGATTCCTTCCGCGTCTGCCCGGAGAACGATGGAATGCTTGAGATCGCCAATGTGAATCTCGTGTCGGCCCATTGGGATCCTCCGGGTACCGTTCTCATCCACCAGGCTCAGGTGCTTGCATGCGTGAATGCCAATCCTGATACGTTGTCGAGAACCAGCCACAAGACTTACTTTCTTAAAGCCGATCAGTTGCCTGGCAAGCGACCACTTGCCCGCTGGAGGCTTGGAGAATACAAGCAGTGTGTGCGTCCCGTCCATGGGACCTGTGTTTTGCACGTCAACGTGGATTCCCACTGCAGGAATGTCGCAATTCGCGTGCGAGAGTCGGACACCATTGGTCGACACCGAAGAGTTCTCAAGCAGTTTGAAGCTAGCGAGGGATACAGAGATCTTGGTGGGGGATTTGAGTAGTGATTCTGCAAAGCTAGAGTATGTGAGGCCGTACCCAAAGGGGAACACGACCGGGCCCTTGTAGAATCGGTAGGTTCTTCCCGGATAACTTCGAGCCGGGTCGGCCCTCATGTTCATGTCTGTCATTGGGATCTTCGCGACATAGTCTTGAGGATACCAAGTCATCGGCAACTTCCCTCCTATGAAATGTCGAATGTTAGTTGACGAACTTTCGCTTGAAGTTTCTTTGATTAACTTGAGGGCTTACCGGGATTGACCACGCCAAACAACACATTGGCGATCGCCATGCCACCTGCTTGACCAGGGTACCCTGCCCAGAGTATACCAGCAACTCTTGGATCATTCTTGGCAAACGAGGCATCGATTGGTCCACCACTCATTAAAACCACTACAACAGGACCTCTGGAAGCTGCAGCCACTCGCGAGACAAGCTCTTGCTGGTGACCTGGGAGGAGCAGCCCTGGCCGGTCTCTGAATTCCGCTTCAATCGATTGGTCAAGACCCATTACAAGGACGGTGGCATCAGCCTCTCGCGCAGCAGTCTCTGCCGCTTTAAATTGCTGGTTATTGCGGCACTCGACATCTGAGCATCCCTGCTGGTGAATGGTCCTCGCGTACCTTGCTATACCTTGCAAAGGAGACGTATAACTGCACGCCACACCTACAATTCCGAGATCCGAGTCATGAAACCCCAGCTTAATTTATATGACTCTAGTTAACGTAGGGAATGCATACCTGCATAGTTTCCTATCATTGTCACTGTGGCATCAGAATTGGGACCTATGACAGCCACAGTGCGATGACGGCTAGTCGATAAGGGCAGTGCATTCTGTCGATTCTGGAGGAGGACTAAGCCTTGGTGTGCAGCCTCAAGGGCTAGCCGCTGGTGGGCAGGGGTGCAGACATCTCTTGGACCAAGGTTCCCATAAGGCTGAGACGACAGATCACCGTCGAACATCCCTAGCCTCATCTGCACGGTTATTGTATTTGCCAAGGCCAAGTCCACATCACCCTCGCCTAGCTTCCCTCTTCTTATGGCTTCCTCCGTGTGAACCGCCAAGAACGGCCCGCAATCCAGATCCAATCCTGCACATAGACCGAGTCATCACTAGGTTGAGTTGAGCCGAGACGTCATCATTTTCCATGCTCTGAATCGACAATCTCTTGACATCCTCTCTTGCCTGCTTTGATGGTGGATGCAGCCGCATCTTCTGGAGTGGCAGTGTAGTGCTGATTCTCGTACAGGACTCCGACCGAGTCACAATCCGAGACAATATACCTAGTCAGACAAACCAACAGAGCAGATCGAGAACCATTAGCTCACAAGGACCAGGATTCGCTACGAGGAAGAAAGGAACGAATCCCAGCTCGCTCACCCATTGAGGCGCCACTGGCCACGGATGGTGTTCCTAAGCAGGTTCTGATCCGCACAAGTGGGAACCCCGTTAACCTGGTTATACGAGCACATAACGCTGGCAACCCTCCCCTCTACCACGCATGCCTTGAACGGCACGTCGTACGTGTCCTCCAGGTCCTGCTTGCTGACCTTAGCATTGAAGTGGTAACGATCGACGCCGTTCCAGTTATCGAGGTCGTAAGCAGTGTAATGCTTACAGCAGGCTGCAACCTTAAGCCTATTCCCGATCCCGCTCCCCTGAAGTCCCCTCACGTAGCGAGAAGCATACCTTCCAGCCAGAACAGGGTCCTCCCCGGGGGTCTCCTGTCCCCTTCCCCATCTCGGATCGCGAAACACGTTCACATTCGGGCTCCAGTACGTCAAGCCCGCTGTCCCACCGTTATACATTGCTCTCGCCTCGTCCGACACTACCTGGACCAGCCGCGAACATCGATGAGCTGCCGGACGGGAAACATTACACTTTATACGCAAACTAGTATTTCCGGAATTGGTCCAAGAAATAGGACCACTAATTTTAATACGAATTCAATAATAACCACACACATGACTTTGATCATTATTCTGATCAATCACTAATTTTCTTTTTCCTTTATTTAAAATAAGAATGGTTGGTGCGTGCAATCATACTGCCAATCAAATATAACTATCCTTATGATTGGCAATCATCACTAAATGGTTCACAAATAAGTTTCTTCTAAGTGCATGAAACCTGGTTGTTGTGCCGACACCAAAATGTTATGATTATGTCAGTTCATAATGTTGAGTTAAAAGGAAGATAATTAGAAGAAAAATGCGATGATTCCTATCCATTTGTTGATTTTTATTACATCTCGACATTATTGTCTTATCTCCCCTCTTCGGGACCGTCCGTTCCTGCCAAAACATAATGCGAAAAGAAAGGAGCTCCTCACCCGTCCGATCTCTTCCCACAAAGAGTCGTTGAAGGAAGCCGCGGTGGTGATGACCTGGGGGAAGCTGGTCGCGGCCGGGAACGCCCCGCCAAACTTTGTCCCGGGACCCACGTTGGAAACCCCGTGGAGCGCCTCCGACCACCACTCGTAACCCCGGATCCCCAGCCTCGGGACCGGGGCGGCATTGTTCACGAGCAGCCTAATCTTCTCCTGCAACGTCAGCCGCCCAATCAGGTCCCTCACCCGGATGTGTATCGGGACCTTCGTCCGGCAGAACTTCAGTGTCCTCGTCTTGCCGTCCCTTGGGTCACATGCGAATGGTGGCCTCGTTGCGGCCGAAACTTGACCCCCTAAGCCCAAAAGCAGCAGCAGCAGCAGTAGTATAACCACCACTGGATTCACAAGCAAGGAACTCTTCATTGTCTAGGACACTTAAAAAGTGTGGGTGGGTGAGAGTGAGTTAGGAAGCAGAACATATTTATATAAACTTCTTTAAGGTAGGGAGGTGAGATGGGTATTACACGTAGATTCGATTCGATAAGATACGAATGAAGTAAGAGGTTTCTCATAAGGTTGTCCGAAAAAATGGATGAAAAAATTCAAGCTTAGCTGGAGATAAACACATGCTGTTCTTGATAGGGTTTTGTCTACTGATATAATAATAATAATTTATATGCACGTAGATGACAGTGACTAGTGGACGTGATACTGTAAACATATATCACCCACGACCTATCAAAGTGAAATAATAAATAAAAATAATAAAATAGGGATCACGGAATGCACTTTAAATGAGCTGTGTTGAACACAAAAAGTTATGTGTTCTGACACAAAATGTTATGGGGATTCGATCTGTCACGTTGGTCGCACTCCCAATTGGCCAAACGAGAATGTCATGTCCCCATTGTTTTCGTGTTTCCCTCTTGTTGGGGGGGGGATGTCATCCTCCCTTGATGATTAACCTCATCGGATGGATTGTAGACAGTGGAAGTAAGAACCACAGAAGTGGGTTTTGTTAGACTCGTGAGCAGGTCGTGTGTTTGTGTCCGAACGCGGGGAAAAAATTGACCGCACGGCCATACCCCTAAACAAAGATGTGGGGGATCCAGGCGAAATAATTCCCGTGACACCCCCCCTCGGATTCTTTGTTTTCTTTTAACAGCTGAAGGAGACAGTGAGTGCTTGACAGAGAGTTACTGTTGATGGCTATATTACTGGGACCTGAGGAATTTGGTGTATGGCATCATATTTAATGGAGTGAGAGATCGACGTGCTGCGATCTACTCGATTAAAAAAAATCTTCTTCCCACCCCCCATAACGCATCCATCCGGGGCAGTCACTGTTGATGTAAGAATATCATTCTTCAACCCATAAAAGCATTACTATATCTTTCCTACCCTACATTTCTTTGGGTTGGCAAATTGCGTGTAGGTATGGGCAGCATGATATTACTTTCTTTGTTTGTGGTGGGGGTAAACGTTACGTGTGAGAAATGGGAAATCGTTTTCATTGCAATATGGTATAGAAATTTGCATTTGGGCATGCATGTAATGGGATGATTAGTGACAGTGAGTACTAAGATCTGGCTTCCACATCTCGACTCGATTGTGGGACCTCATTATCTCTTTTCCCTCCCATATAATTCTCGTCCATGCTTATCCCCCACAGCTGCCGAAACGCAATGAAAGTCGAGATTGACGTCGTGATGTCGCGGTCGAGGTTCGACTTGGATCGTAGTTGGAGATAAAGCTTGCCCATTTTTTGTGTTCTGTAGCTCTTCCTCATCCCCTTCTTATCCACTCCTCTTCTTCCTTCTCTTTTAACCCCCACCTCCAGACAGGCCGAAATGGAGTTCTTTCCGTGTCTGAATTGCCTGCCCATTGCTTGTCGGAACACTGATTTAAAATCTCGATGCCCGGGATATGACAGGAGGCTTTTTTCAGTCTTGGTCTTATATTAGGCCGATGAGTGGGCCCATCAACCATTGTTGGCCCAAATATTGTAAGCCTATTATGGGCCCGACAAAAGTAATGTTCAAGATCTAAACATCATGATGATTTCTTTTTCGTCTTATGCAACACACGTTTTCTTTGTTCCGAAAATTCCAGTTCCGCCATCCCGAACGTCTCAGGACGAGGAGGAGGTCGGCTTGAACGCCTCCTGCTCGGCGCAGGACATTACTTCGTGAGGCCCGGCTTCCTCCCTCCCGACGCCCATCAGGTCGAGGTAATACAGGTAATGCGACACCATGTTGTTCATGTGCTCGTCCTCCCCCTTCCCGCACACGTCGTCCCCATACAGGACGTTCATCGTGGTGCCGAACCCCGGCACCCTCTTTGCCAACGTGTCGTTGGCCTTGGGCTTCCATGTCCCGACAAAGACATCGTGCGCTGATGGCTGGTGCTTATCGGCCGGGGTCATCCACTTCCATATCGCTGCTTGGAATGCCAAGGTAGAGTTCTGTTCTATGTATTCCGGGTGATCCAGAAGGTTCACCTTCAGGGCTTCGCCGGTCTTCCCGTAGTTGTAGTTCCTGAAAGCAAGCATAAATTCCTCGATCATGACCGACACTCGTCCATTAATGTGCATCTCCACAAAAGGACACGTACCAGTATATCGGGATGGCGCCGCGACCAAAGTAGGAGACACCAGGGGTGCAGGGGTATGTGTACTTGAAGTATTTGTCACAGTAGTCACTGCTCGGGCTCATCTCCTTGTTATAGCACAGCCCCCACGCGAGCGGCCCGCCGGTAGCCACCCCGTACCCGCAGGAGGTCTTGCTCCCAACATGCCCCAAGAAAGCGGCGACCTCCTTCATCCCAGTGAGCTTCCCACCAGTCGTCCCGAAGCCCTTGGGCTGGTACTCTGCGGCCGCGGTGATGAACGAGTGGTAGTCCCAGAACCCAGCCGCATGTGCCACCGGGGAGTTCCTCTTGGAGAAGAGATTCTCAAACTGGTAAGTCTGAAAGTAGTCTGAGATAGTTTGGTTGCAGCAGAACTCGGACGGCCCCTTGCACTCCCAACCCTTGTCGCAGAGTTTCTTCCCCTTAACAACCTTCACCACGGTCGTCTTCACTGAAGCATCGTCCGCATCCCCTGCAATCGCAAGCGCCAGGAACAACACCCCTAGGAGTACCCATCTGGCATCCATTTCTGTGTGCTATATGGTAGGGAAACGTGAGAGCAGAACAAACCAAGGTTATGCAGGTTATATGGGAGGACTCTAGATCAAGACAACGAGGTGGCAACCGACGAACGAGATGGGATGTCGTGGGGAGAGTAGGTCTTGTTTCTTTCTCTGCAACTGCTTGGATTGCAAGCAAAGAACTGAAGGGATCATCAAAAAGCTTGGAATGGTAAAGGAAGGAGGAGGTGGGTTGTGTTGAAGGGCCCAATTCAATATCCAAACTCTTGCAGAGACCCACTTTGGTCTGAAAATCAGTTCTGGGGCCAATCCCGTTTATTTTCAGGGGGGCTCCACTCCATCATCTTCATCGTACCTCCACCGACGAGCGTCCCGTCTCAGTCGGAGACTTATTGTTGTCCAAAAACCAAACATCATCATCTGTTTATTTTCAGTTGCAGAGTTCTGGAGACGCAGAAGGAAGAAGACGACACTTTAAATTGACCGACTTCGACAACAAACAGTTTGGATTACGTATAACGCCCCTGATTCAACTACTTTCTTACATTCATTGCTCAAACACATTAATATTAAAATAAAATAAACAAAAAATGGGGGGTCCTTTTTTTTCCTTTCTCTTAGCTTTTTCCCTGATTCATCATCCTCTCAAGCTCGAACAGTTCCCCAAACTTTTTCTGTCCGCGAATCGAAGTAACACCTGTCATTCCGTCGTCGTCGTCTCTAACCTGAACTTCGCCCTCCATCCCAACCCCCGAGGGATTACTCTAATCTGATCAAGTTTTAATCTTGAGTCAATATCTTTGACCTTCCCATGTCCAAGAATCCCCTCTTCTTCCAGCCTTCTTCTTCGAAGTTGTCGGTGGGTTTGTGCTTCCTTGGGGGCTTGTGATTCTGTTGTTCTGAGAGAGGTATGCAGCAGAATCATCTTCTGCTTCGTCAGAAGCAGCAGCAGCCCATTCAGGGGATGCTCGTGGGCTCCGAAATCCATGGGTTCCACACCCTTGAAGGTATCTCCTCCTCCTCCTCCTCCTCCTCGTCCTTTAGTTGTGTTGTTCCTGGTCATCCGCCATTTCTAGTTTTCGGGTAAAGTTCTGATCTTTAGGGAAGCTGCTTTTGGGTTCTGTAGCTTGGGATTGACCGGATGCTTTATTCCTCTGCTCTGCCCTGATTGGTTTTTGTACGGCAGTTTCTTGATTATTTTGATAGATTGGAGGAATGAGTTCCTGATTCTTTGCTCGTCTTTGCTACTAGATTTGGATGTTGGCACCATCCTGGAAGAGGCTAGGACGAGATGGTTACGGCCCAACGAAATCCATGCTATGCTCTGTAATCACAAGTACTTCAACATCAGTGTGAAGCCTGTGAACTTGCCTCTCAGTAATTTTCATGTCCCTTGTTACGACTCAGCTGCTGCTGAATTCGAGAGCACAGATTGCTTCATATTTGACACACTGTATCTTATCATGCCAAAAGAAAGCAAAACTGATGTGTTACAGATTGGTTTTAGTCCGCCGAAGGAGTAGAAATTCAATCAAGATGAATCTTTTTTAAAGAAATAAATTTTCCCCTTTGAATTATGACCATTTTCAGAGCCTTAAAGTTTGTTACTCTTGTGCTTTGACAGGCGGAAAGATTGTATTGTTTGATCGGAAAATGCTTAGGAATTTCAGAAAAGATGGACACAACTGGAAGAAGAAAAAAGATGGAAAGACAGTCAAAGAGGCTCACGAACATCTAAAAGTGTGACTATTGAATTCCCTGTGCTGATACTTGCTCGGTTCGGGCTAGACTTAACTAAAATGAGAAAAGATGGAGAGGTCTAGAGGGTTTTAAAGCCATATCATACTGTAAAATGGTTTATGCTATCTTCTTCTTCTTATGATCTCACTATCCATCTGGCTGAAAAAATGCGTGAAAAATAACCTCGTCACGATATAATTTCAGCACGATATAATTTCAGCCAAATAATGGGTCTGAGTAGCTTGTTGTCCTTGCTTGATACTAGACTTTGGATTAGTTGACAATGTCTCATCCAGCATCTGAGTGGTTTTCTATATTTTTCTGCTTTTATTTTATTTTTTTGGGTATTTGACAAATTCACCTAGTAAAGTAAGCCTATAGTGAGTGTCAAATTCCATTAAACCCTAGCAACGATTGACCACTAACATCGAGGCTGACAAAGCTCTTTCCTGATTGTAATTCATGAATCTCGTCTGATTCAGATATAATTTCTCTACTCTTCCTTTGAATTCAACTTATATCGTAAATTCCAGGAATGTTTTTTATTTGTGTGTGTGAAAAGGTTTCTGCATCATATCCACAGGTAGGGAATGAAGAAAGAATCCATGTGTATTACGCACATGGTCAAGATAATCCCACATTTGTGCGAAGATGCTACTGGCTGCTTGATAAGTAAGTTCTTGTGTTGGCTTATTTTGCAGTGTCTGCACAGTAACTGCCCGGTCATGTCGATTCGGACTGATTTCCCTTTTCTTTTCTAAATTTCCCCAGATCATTGGAACACATTGTCCTCGTTCATTACCGTGAAACTTACGAGGTTAGATTAGTCTAGTTCTTCGTGTTGTATAGTATGTCTTTTATATATAGCATTTCATAGGTGCCCTCAGGACATGTTTTTACCAAATGAAGTCAATGATCTCGCTTTGATGATTATGGGCATCAATGAGGCATACCTTGTCTACTTATAAAAAAAAGGCATACCTTGTCTGAAACACCTTTTGTAATTCCACTGGTACATTATATGATTATATTAATCAGATGCAAGGCTCTCCAGCTACACCCGTAAATTCAAATTCCAGCTCCATATCTGACCCAACTGCTCAGTGGGTAATCCCCGAAGAATCGGACTCAGGGGCCTATCAAGCATATTACTCTGGACAAAAGGAAGCAACAGGTGACCATTTTTCAACTGTATCCCTTTGCCTTTTGTGAACATTCAGCCATGGCTTTTTAGCCAGAGATCCGAGAGTTGCATGTTGAGGATACTAACATTGCAAGTAGTCGATTCATGATTGTTGGAGATTTGCATGTTGAGGATACTAATGTTGCAAGTAGCCAATTCATGATTGTTGGATGTCATTTTATTATTTAGTGGTCATCATTGTTCCCCGTTCATCCTTTTTTCGCTGCAATGTCAAATAAAACTTCTGCGTCATATAATGTTACAATTCTTGTTAATTCAGCAGACCCTGATGATGGTTTGACCGTTCAAAATCATGAAATGAGATTGCATGAGATAAACACGTTGGAATGGGATGATCTAGTGGCAGATGCACCTAATAACTCTAATGAAACCAAAGGAGGTATATATTTCTTCATTTTGGTTTCAACTTAGGATAATTTGTTTAGAGAATGCGGAGGCTGACAGGTGCTGTTTCTGTGGTAGAATCACAAAGAGTTCCTAGCTTCGAGTCTCAAGCTGTCAGAAATATGGGTGCAGCTTCTGGTGATGTAAGTAATCTGTCAGCTTGATTTTAAAAGGGCATAAGGAAATGAAAATTATAACCGCAGTCGCTTAACAAACCATTGTCTTTCCCTGGTGAAATTATATGTATGGGAAGTTACTGAGGAAGAGTTCGCCTGTAAAATTTTATTGAATTCTGTGGATCATCTGCACCTTAAAAGTTCAATTACGGCTGAATATTTCTTTCAATTATCTGTCACGTTGGACCTGGGAACTCAGGTTGGGGGAGTAGGAAGTTGTGAGTTTTTGTCTTTGCGGTTGAGGCGGATGCAAGTTTCTCAGGCATAGGTAATTCTTATTTTCAGGGCATTTCCCCATCAGAAGCTTATCTGTTTGGCGAGTCAAATGGAGCCTCTGCTGCCATGAAAATCCAGGGAATTTCAGAGGCTTTAGGAAGGAATTATCCGTCCAAAGATGCTAACGTTATTGTTTCCACAGATTTCTTGATTAACGATGGTTTGCAGAGTCAAGATAGTTTCGGACGATGGATGAACTACATAATGACTGACTCCTCTAACACCGCAGAAGATGCAGCTTTTGATCCTTCCATTCCTTCTGGATATCCATCTTCTGTTGCAATAGGAGATCAAATGCAAAAGTCAACAGCCCAAGATATGATATTTACAATAACAGAAATGGGACCAACCTGGGGGATTTCAACTGAAAAAGCTAAGGTATCTCTCCTTCCTTTCTGTTTTCCTCAGCCGCTCCAGATAACAAATCGGTGGCATTTTGTCATTTCATTACACTTTTCTGTATTGCACCATCCCGAGATGTGGCAAGAGCCTGTGACAAAAAAATTTCGATTTACTGTATAAATGGGAAGAAGTGTCCCCATCCTCTGAAAGTATTAAAAGTTTGTGCTCAGAATCAGCCAACTCATTCGGATTAACATGCTACTGTGCTTGTTAGATGAGTTTTCCGAGTTTATATTTATTTGGTGACGGGATTTTCTTCTAGTTTTGGTCAAACTCGCTGTGTTTTTGGGTTTCGGTCCCTTCCTAATGGTTCAATGTTTAATGCTTGAGCTAACAGGTTCTGATTACCGGATTCTTCAACGAGTCATATTCTCAATATGCGAAGTCCAATCTGTTTTGCATATGTGGTGATATCTCCATTCCCGCTCAAGTTGTCCAAGTTGGAGTTTATCGTTGTTTGCTACCTCCTCATTCCCCTGGACTGTTAAGTCTGTGTATGAGCCTTGATGGTCATACGCCTATTAGTCAAACAGTTCAATTTGAGTATCGGCTACCTCCATCGCAAGAATCCTTGCCTTCTGTGGAAGACAAGCCAAAGACGGAGGAGCTTCAACTTCAGACAAGACTTGCATTCCTGATTTTCTCCACATCCAAGTGTCTTGATATTGCGTCTTCTAAGGTCTCACCCAGTTGGCAGAAGGATGGAAAGAAGTTTTTACATAAGTCATCAAATTATGTCAAGGATTGGGCATACTTGCTAAGTTCTGTTGAAGAGGATAAAATGCCAACATCACAAGCTAAATGCAGTTTGTTTGAGCTGGTGATGAAGAATAGATTAAAGGACTGGATTTTGGAAAGAGTGATTACTGGCGGTAGGATGTCTGAGTATGATATACATGGGCTAGGCGTCATACATTTGTGTACTATTTTGGGATATGTCTGGGCTATTGATATGTTCGTGTTGTCTGGTTTGTCCTTGGACTTCAGAGATAAGCATGGTTGGACAGCTCTTCATTGGGCAGCATATCATGGGAGGTATGTCATAAATAGATCCTAATATCAGTTGCATTTCCTCCTGCAATTACTTCATCTGAGCCAATTTGTTTGGACAGTCACTGTGAAATTTAACTAAAGCTCTTTCTTTTTCTGCCCAAGAAAATTTGCCGCCTTCAAATTCTTTGTTTTTTTTGCTTGTCATTTTCTTTTACTAGTGAGAAGATTGTGGCAAAGTTATTGTCAGCTGGGGCAAAGGCGAATTTAGTCACTGACCCTACTTCAGAGGATCCCACTGGATGCTTTCCTGCCGACCTTGCGTCGAGGAATGGTTATGAGGGCCTGGCCGGATATCTTGCCGAGAAGTCTCTGGTGCAGCACTTCAAGGACATGAGTTTGGCTGGAAACATCACCGGAACTCTTCAAATGGCTACAAATGAAACTGTCCCTGCTGAGAACCTTTCTGAAGAGGAGCTTTACCTTAAGGATACCCTTGCTGCTTATCGAACCGCTGCAGATGCAGCGGCACGCATACAGTCTGCATTCCGTGATCATTCATTTAAGATCAGGACGAAGCAGGTTGAGTCTTCCATACCGGAAAATGAGGCTCGGGACATTATTGCAGCGATGCAAATCCAGCATGCTTACCGCAAGTTCGAGTCTCGGAAAAAAATGGCAGCTGTTGTTCGGATTCAGTACCGGTTCCGTACTTGGAAAATGCGCAGAGACTATCTTAATATGCGTAGTCAGGCAATCAGAATTCAGGTATACGAGTTGTGATCTTTCTTTCTTCAAATTGGTTGTTGGTATAAGATGGCGAATCTTCTAGTGTGTACAACAATGAAGAAGGCTGCTTGACCATAGTATGGTCTTCCGTTGCTTCCATCTTGTGCCCATGCAATTAATAATTGAAGCCTTGAGACGATTGCAATTATTGAGGATATAATCCACTGTTTGAATGAAATCCCTCATCCTTTGAGAACAAATCTTCTCCTATATTTTTAGATATTGACCGGTCTAATTTTTGTTACACATGGCTAATTTCAGGCTGCTTTCCGAGGCTTCCAAGTGAGACGGCAGTACAGAAAGATTCTTTGGTCTGTTGGAATACTGGAGAAAGCCGTTTTGCGGTGGCGATTGAAGAGGAAGGGCTTCCGAGGACTTCATGTTGAGGCACCTAATTTAGCTACCGACGAGAATCAAGAGAGCGATACTGAGGAGGACTTCTTCCGGACGAGCCGCAGACAGGCTGAAGAGCGTTTGGAGCGATCGGTTGTGAGGGTCCAAGCAATGTTCCGCTCGAAGAAAGCACAGGAGGAGTATCGCAGGATGAAGATAGCTTGTGGTGAAGCGGAGGTATATGAACAGTACAGTTCATAATGGGTAATCTATCCCTCTACTTTAAGTCTAGTCAAACAGCCAGCTAACGACCGATTCTCCGATCATGCAGTTGGAATATGAAGAGATGATCGACGATGGTGAAGACATGGGCAGGTGAAAATAAACCCAGAATGTGCCTGTAAGACCCAGAATGCGCGTCTTAGGGGTGGTCAAAGGGTTAGCTGAAGTGTTGGCTTGGTTGTAAATGTTTAGGATGACGGGTTGTGTGTACACACACTCGGACCCTCGGCAGGACGTTTTGAAAGTCGAAGGGTCTTCGTGGTTCGTTAGGAGCGTGTCTAACCCATGTGCTTGATCTAGACGTCAATGGCAGTTGTATCGGAGTGGTGCTTAAGCCTGTTAAGACGCGTTATGCCGGTGTTGTAGTATTGTCCTGATGGGTGGTTCATATAGAAGCAGCCAGACTTTATGGTTAGAACATATTTGGCCTGATGTAAAAACATGTTAGCATTTTATCATGTGATTTTCACTTAGCTGTGCACATGATTCGTAGCTCTGGTTCTCTCAAACAGGAAGGTGTTCAAATCGGGCCTTCATTTTGGGCCACAATGGACAGAGGAAGGAACAAACAGGCCCAAGCCCACCAAATTGAAGGGCACATCCGTCATTTCACGCTTGACCATGACTAGGGCTTCCTTCTCATATAAACGAGAGGTGTCGCCCATGCCCGCCCAAACCCTAGCGCGGCTCCTCCTCGAGGTCGGCCATGGCTTCTTCCACCCTCCCCCTCCCCGTTTCGATCCCCGCGGATTCGTAGCCTTCTTGGTTTGCTAATCGTGTGTTTCTTTTTTGTTGTTGGAGCGGCTAGCAGGTGAGAGATCGTTGATCGGAGTAGGGATGGCCAAGTCTAAGAACCACACGGCGCACAACCAGTCCTACAAGGCCCACAAGAACGGGATCAAGAAACCCCGACGCCACCGTCACACGTCCACCAAGGGGATGGATCCCAAGTTCCTTAGGAACCAGAGGTACGCGAGGAAGCACAACAACCAGAAGAACGATGCCGCCTCTCAGGAAGAGTAGTGGAGGGATCTGTACCTTTGTCCTAGTTTGATTTTGGTCTTTCGCCATGGATTAGAATGATCATCTTTTTTAATTGCGGAGTCAATGAATTAGATTAAAAGTTTGTCTCTTTTCTGCAAATGGTGAATTGTGCTTTCAGGCAGTCCACTTGAGCATGTTATATCTTATGGTATGATAGTCTGCCCGGGTTCATACTTCCATTGTTTGGCAGTGAGCGACTCTACTCTAGTCGTGTGAATGAATTTCATCTTAATCTAAGCTTGTCTTATCTGTATCTTAATTCCCTGCGCCTTGGGGAATTGTTGTAGATTGCTGTGTTAGAAGAAATTAGCCAGTTGATATTTTTCCAGGACAGTGGATTATGATTAGATGGATGTTCTTTGCAATCTTAGTCAGCTCGGGATGACCTGCCAGAGATAGTAGGCGTTCTGTTTTTGTATGCTTGAATTTGAAATGGAAGTTGTCTTGGAGCCGGTTCCGACTTAACCCCTTTCAGTGTAGCAGCCCTAAGTTTGGGTGGGTAATTGTTAATGTTGTATCCCAAAGTATTTAAGTTTTCTGGGTCTGGTTAGGTTCGGTGAGCTTCCATTTGGATCAAGCAGAAGCCCCTTTCTTTGTGTGGGTTAGCAGGAAGCGGCCTATGTTGAGCACCATTAGCCATTGAGGTGACTACTGCAACTAAACAGGGTGGTTCAACTAGTCCAGTTTGATGCTGCCTTTTTCATGTGTATGGTGTCTTTTGATTGCCAAACCCGATCACATGCGAAAACCATGTGGCTTTGGTTGCTATAAGTGGTAGTTATCGTTTTGTCTTCTTTTCCCTTCCATCTTAAGTGGAATGTCAACTTTGGTGGTGCCCACAGCCGGCCTTATGTGTTATTGGCAAAACAAAGGGGGATTAGGAGAGACATTGGGATAAAGTGCCAATGGTAGGTGTGTGTGTGTGTGTGTGTGTGTGTGCTCTCATGGGGATGCAAATAAAATCCGAGTTGGGACAAAACAAGTCGTAAGCCTTTTGCTTACCATCTTACTCAACATAGAATAATATTTTCTGGGTTAAAAAAAGCGTGTTCTTGGGCATAATCGAGATCTCTGTCTGACTTTGAAACAATGACATCGAAGATGATTATCATCCCCTTCATTACATATTCCTCCTTATCCAATCCACGCCCGCAACGCCCACAATGCATTTTCCTTTAAACAATCTTTTAATCTTTGTTACGTTATTAACAAAACAATCTCTTCCACATCCCTTCAAATCCTGAACATGCCCGGAGACTTGGCCCCCATCTGCTGCCTGCGTCCGTGGACCTGCCACGGCTCCTGGATCCCTGTCCCGCGCTCTATCCTCGGCAGGGGCATGGCCTCGTTTTCCTGGAGATTATCGACCACGGCGTTCATGCTGCTCAGGTAAGCAGCGAGCGCCGCCTTCTCGCGGGCAAGTTCCTCGTTCTCCGATTGGATCGCCGCCCGCCTCTTCTCCTTGGCATCGCAGGCCCTGGCAATATCCGCGTTCTGCCTCTCCAGGGCTCCGATCTCCTTCGTCAGGTCCTCTACGTGCTTCTGTTTCTTCATCCTGGACCTCCTCGCCGACTCCCTGTTCGATATCATCCTCTTGATACGCTTCTCGTCAGGGGCCACTGCCCCAGAGTTCCTGGGATCGGCCTCCGATCCGGAGCTCCCCTGCTGAAGCGAGGAGGACTTCACCATATTTTCCCGCAAGACACTCCCCAACGCCCAAAAGATTCACGGGGGGGGGGGACCGGGGGATCGGATTCAGGAAACGGTGTAGAACCAGTGCAGCAACAAGATCGAAACCGAATGGGAAAGCAGGTTCAGAGTGAAGCTCGCATTGGCAGGATGTTTCATATCATGCAGGGGCCAGGGACTCACGCACATACATTGAATGATAAAAGAAAAAACAATTAAAATCCCAAGAATTTGCAAAAAACTCAAAAGGGGAGGGAGTGGATTGGATTGGAGGCTGAGGCTGTGTATTGCAGTAGAGAGGAAGGAGGAGACAAAATGATAGATGAGAGGAGGGTGGAATTTATAAGACAAAGAAAGAGAGAGAGTCCTTATCTGCTTGCTATTTCCCTGGTGCATTAAGAGATGATGGTCACCATCTCTTTTTTAGACATTAAATTGGTATGATTAATTCCATTTATCTGAGGACAACTGTGAATTATTAATTTGGCAGTGAGGATGAAGAGGAAGAGACGTGTTCAACCTTTGTTTTTTGTCCTTGTTAGGATTTTAGGAGGTGTGTCTGGTTCTGGCATTCAATTGTAATAAATACCAAACCTCAAAATATCGATTACACAGGAAAAAAATGAATCCAAATTAAAAAAGGATTAGGTTGTTGCTTTGCTTGGATTAAATTACTGGGTATTTCTGGATCATAATAATTATTATTACTGTTATTATTCAATAACAAATGGTGATGAGTCTATCAAAAATTGGCTTTAAATCACAGAAACAAACAAATTGGGGATGATCAAATTTGGTTACGTGTGGTTTGGTGTTGTCTCCCCCCATAATTTCTTTTTTTTTTTTGTATTTTTCTTTTTCCTTTGGAAATCTGTAAAATAGTTGCCATGCATGATTTGATCCAGGACCAAGTTCATGAACCTGTTTCAGGTTTTGTAATGGCGCAGCCCTTGTCTTTTCCTCGACGTATTTTCATTAGGACATAAGTCGACACTTTGACATGATGTTATTGTTCGATTTATTTGAGGTTTCGGCGCAGTCAAATGTAGACACCGCCGCCGTCGGTCCTTAAAAGTACTTTTTAGTTAGTCGAACTTGAACAGGGAGATGGACTGAACCGGAGTCCCCTTCCATCCGACGATCAGGCTCATCCCTTTCCTCTCGAACGTGCACGACTTGCCGCACCGGAACTCTTCCGCCACGAGGCTCGCCTGGTACAGCGCCGTCTCGCTTAGGTCCACCTCCGCAAATTCGAACCTCGAGAAATACGCCTTCCACACGTCCACCGTCACATTTCTACACTTCCTGTCGTCTCCTTCCGCGGCCACTATGTTCATAATCGCCGGGACGAAGAACGTCGACTCCATCGACTCCCTAGTTTCTTTGTCCATGCAATCCTCTATGCAGTCGAAGAAGGCCCCATGGTAGAACAGGCAGTCGATGAAACGGCTCACAAAGTCAGGCGAGTTGTGGTTCGCCTCTATCTCCATGACGACCATGCGTTGGGGATGAATGCTCTGGATCACCTTCATCAGTGACTCGAGACGATCTGGCTGCGGGATCATGCTTCGAAGGAAGAATTGAGAGTACACCACCACGGTTTCCTTGGGGCTCAGGGCGAAATGTTGTCTCCTCAGATCCAACATGTCCTTCACCAACACGACCCTGAACTCGAATGGGATGTTCATGCTCTCGGCGAGTTTCTTGAGCCCGGTTCCCGTCCCTTCAACCATATTCTTCAAGGATGTAACCACCGCAGTTATCTTGAGCAGCTCAATTTCGTGGTCGTGTCTCAAAGCGAGGGCCTGCAACAGTACTGTCCACTGTACCCCCGAGCTAATCTGAAGGTCGATGATGTGAACCCGGGTAGCCTTCGTGACGTTATCAATGATCGCTTGAACTCCCGCGAACTGTGCTATCTGCAAGAACGGGATCCCCTTGTGAAAAGCAAAGCAATTAATTGTTGTCTTCGTATCTGCCCAAGGGGCAGAAATGGGCTTCAAGCCGTAGTCATTATCCGTTGTCCTTCCGGTCTCTCGATCGATCCGCATGCGCAGTGCCTCTGCAAAATAATAAACCAACCTCTGGATCGGGTTCCCGTCATTGGAAAACATAAATGACAACTGACCGAGCAGCTTGCTCGCTCGATCGAACTGTTGATAGTGAACCTTCTCGGCACAGAAGAGGAGGTGTTCGACAAGCTGCACGTCTTGTGACTCCTTACCGGACAAATTACGCTGATAACTGAAATCTGAGGTCGGATCGACCTCAAGTGAACACATCTGGACGAACTTAACTCCGGCTAACTTGACGATTTCTCCTACGGACAACATCTTCTGGCCTTCATCTTCCGGGTGGTTTGGTGTGGCAGCAGAATTAGGCCCCAGATCATGTTCTTCTCTTGTGATGGTGAGGACTCCTTGGCCAGCAAGGTCTCCGAAACAGATCTGGAAAGAGGGAGACTCCACGTTGAAAGCTAAAGCCTCAAGGATATCCCGATCGGCCGAGACAGGGTTCTCCTGTTGGGCCTGCTCTTGTTCTTGCCGACAGCTGCTCGGACCAATACCTTCTCCCATCTCGGCATGCCGGCAGAGCCCTGGTTCCATGTATAATTCTTCACCGTTCCCTCTCGTGTCCTGCTCGAACTCATTCCCAACAGCGAACTCTTCCTTGAGCAAGGACGTCATGACCATACTCTTCATGGACATCATCGTCCTGGACCTTGTAGTGACTAACCCAACATCCCGCGACTTATATTCATTCCGATTACCTCAAGAACATATCCAACCTTTTATTTTATTAAAATTGGACATGTTAGATGAAATCAAGGCAACTTGTTCTCGCTCTCGATGCGTTAGCCTGGGGTCTGCTGCTTTCCGGCAAACATTAGTCGACAATTAGTTTTGAAACAAACGTTACTGTCCAAAACTGGCAACATCAGACCTCTTTTATCTTGTCCAAAGGAGAAATCGTCAATGACTCCATCGACTTCGGGCCAAATGGAAGAAGGACAACATGAATGACAAGAACCGGAAAAGTGTGGATATAACAACGTAGTACTGTATCCCAAACCATTCACCTTCACATGCCTTAAACGTTTGGCGACAGGAATCGTCTTCCCCGATGACCATGACTGACTGGTGCACTTAATGTTCAAAGTGCTCGCATGACGAGTCCTTTGAGGGAATCAGTGACTGGTTCAGACTTGATAGGTGGAACTGAAGATTAGTGCAGCAGCCTGGAAAAGGGGTTCATCATCGTCGCAGCAAAGTTAACTGTTCAAGGGCAGGCGGCATGTGTTTTCGACAGTGAAACACGAACAAGTTCGGGATTGGTGGAGCCGATGGTGATGGTGGTGCAGAGGATTTTTCTTTTTTCTGTTAGAAGTTCAAAATAACTGACGGCTTAAGCCTCTTCTTTTGATGTTTCTGGAGCAATATCACGGAAAAGGGACAATTGAGCAACACTATCGCCTAAGATCGGATAGATTTGTGCGACAAGTAATGTGTGAATACGTCTGAGCCTGGGTGTAAATACCCCAGATAGCCTTCAATGCTGAGTACCTCAAGCAACTCGTAACGCCAACTTGATGACAAAAATCAAGGAGGCTCCTGCACAAAAAGGGAAAGAGTTTTGTAACCTACGAAATAAATTTTGTAACCTACGTCGGTTACATTTCCCTGGCTGATTTTCCTCCTAAGCCTATAAATCAGCCACGGGAGACAGAGAAGAGGGGGACGCTCCATCCTGGACCCTCGGAAGATCATTCTTCCCCTACATTCAGCTCCTCCCAAGGTAGGTTTGGCAACGATGAGGAACCCTCAGCATCACCAACTCGAACCCCCCTCAACGACCAGCCAAAACAGGAGAATCATACCTCAGGTGGCGACAAGTTTCTGTCCTCCTGGACGTGACATGGGCAACGTCAACCTATATTCGTCATGGAGATGGTAGCTTCACCGCAGTTTTGTTCATCCTCCAAAGACCTCGACAACTCCTCTTCTCCCAATTCGTAAAAATCCAGGTGCACACTGTGGGGTCTTCAGCTCCTTGCTTACAACAACAGGATCGGCAACGGAGCTCCCATCCTCTCGACATCTTCTCCAGCGACGGTCGTCTCCACGCCCAGCGCTTCAATCCGAGCATCAAGTTCCAGCCCCAAGGCGGCTCTCCTTTTCAGCCTCCTCTTGACGTCCACAGAAACGGCGCCAGCGAAGATCAACCTTGACCACGTGACCCATCCCGAGGCAGCCATGGCGACCTTTGTCTGCCCCGCCTCCTCCTTACCTTGCCGTCACTGAAGACCGCAGTAGCAACTCCATCCTCCAGATGGCGACCTATCCAGCATCCAGACCTCCTCAGAGCAAAGCTGACCTCCCAAACAACGACGGCGCCACCCTTCCTCGTGCCTTCCCCGACGTTTTCCCAAAAAAAAAAAAACGGCCGCGATCCAGCCACAGCCGCACCACATGACGGACCCAATGTAGCCGGTTCCAACCCAGCCGCAACCGGCCATAGCCTCTCCCCTGCCTCTCCTCAACGTCCTCATGCCGTCTTCCCCGACGTCCCAGATCAGGCTCACCAACGCCGGGTCTCCACTAACCTTTGAAAGTGACAGGCCACAGTTCCCCGGGACGTCTTCCAAAGCCGGCGGTGATGGACCTCCATTCCCCTCAGCGTCCCTCCAGCAACGGTTCCCCCGGACCCGGCGGCGGCGTACACTCTCCTCTTCGGCGTCTCCAAAACCCGCAGCAAACCCGTGGCGGCGACCCACATCCTCTTCGTCGTCCCGATCCAACGGCAGCAAGCACACCCTGTTCTCTCCGATGCCCCCTCTGGCAGCACGGCGGCGATCCGTCTCCACCGTCGTCTTCTCCCCGACTTCTCAGAACCGGTGGCGAACCAGTGGCAACGACTCTTCCCCCCGGGGCTTCTTCCAAACCTGAGAGAACGGACCCACTTCCATCGGGCATCCCCAAGTCTGGCCACCGCGAACCACGGCCTCCCCGGCGCTTCCTCTGCTGGCAGCTGCGGCGGGTCCACCCCCGGCGTCCCACGGGTCCAGCTGTGCACCCCCCTGGTGGCCTCCATCCATAGATCGGCCGCGGCGGACTATCCCTTGCTCTATCAAACTTGAGATCACAGCCTTCCTCCCCAACAACTCGACGAAGCCACCTCAATCTGGGAAGCTCTTGTTGATCGTGGAAGACCCACTTCCTCTATTCGCGGTTTGGATTCTTCTAACGGGGAAGGGAGCAACCGAAGCCTATCTTCCCTCTCAGCCAGGTAAAGTCATTTTAATCATTTAGTTTTTTTTTATTAATTTTAACTTTAAATGTTGCCTGGGTGTACGCGGGTTAAAATATTTCCTAGATTAATTGTTGAGATTCAAGTGATTTCTATTGCTTCGATGAATTTGGAGTTTTCAGTTTAAAAAAAATGACAAAAAAACAAACAACAATAATAATAATAAATAATGCATGCGGTTGTTCACTTGAGTAATCACATTAGTATATGTTGTAATTATATGTTTTTAACTCCTCCACCTTCCCTTTTGTTTTGCATGGAAAAACGCAATGAGATTTTGGCTAATATCCTCAACGCATGTGTTTAATTGAGCAGCCTCCACCAACACGGTAAGACCTGTCTCTTATACACATCTAGATGTGTATAAGAGACAGCATTAGTATATGTTGTAATTATATGTTTTTAACTCCTCCACCTTCCCTTTTGTTTTGCATGGAAAAACGCAATGAGATTTTGGCTAATATCCTCAACGCATGTGTTTAATTGAGCAGCCTCCACCAACACGGTAAGACATGCCTTACATTTTTTCAATTTTGTGGAGTTTCATTTAAATTTAACGATACTAATCACACTTACATTTTATTGTACACTGAGCATGCAACTTCGGAATATCGACATCAACGGGCTACACAACGCCCCGGACATCTATTTTCATCATCACTGAAGATCAATATCAAGGGGCCACATGACGCCCCGTTATCTTCCTACATCACGGAAGATCGACATCAACGGACCACACAACGCCCCGTAAGTCTCACTCCGACTTGTTATAGTTAATTTGAATTGTTTCAAAAATTCAATTAGAATTTTCTGCCCACCGCATTCTGGTTTGATTTGCATGAAAATCAATTGAGCTTCACGGGAGTTCGACAAAACGAATTTCGAAGACTGGAGGCGCGTGAAGAAACCCATGGTGGAAGCACATCTCGAGAGCGGCCTCAACTGACAAGCCCGACCGATGTAAAGCCATCCCGGCGGGCCTCAGGTACATGAGGGAGGTGCGGGCCTCCCGATTTTCTTTAATTCCACGTGTAACGGGCCGTGGGTCTAAGTGCATAGGCCCACGGTCACCATCCTTCCCCGCCCTCTTTGATCTCAATCATTGTCTGTGCTTGTCCGCATGCCTTAGGCACATAGGTTTATCGTCGCATGTTGTTTGTAAAACAAATAAACATGAGTTCGGGTCCAACGCCTGAGTCGGGTTCAGCGCCCGTAAAACAATGACATGAGTTCGGAGTCATGCCCGGATCGGGTCCAACGCCCGTTAACCAAAAGCAAACTTTTGGAGCAAACGCCACATCTTCGTATGTTTAGATGTAAGAGTTAGTAATTAGGAATCCCCGAATCTACTCTGGTTTTCCGACTTAAACCAAGCTTTTTATAACTAAGTCGGTGGCGACTCCGTAATGGTTTACCTAAGTTAAACAACATATTTTTTACGAAGTCATTTTGGATGAGGGACTGACGACACGAGCCGCTCTTGGAACCTCCTGAAGCTTCCTTCTCGGGTCATGCGCTTCTTTTCGCCTGTCGCCTCTTAAGGAGCATGGAGACGATCGGCGAAGAGTCTGGGCAGACCCGGTCATGAATCGAAGGAGGGACCACCCTGGTTTCTTCCGCAGCGTTCGACACTCGAGTCGCGACGTCGACTGGAAGACTCTAGGGGAGCGGGCCCGGATCCTCGGGTCGTCCGAACCGCCGCTCGCGTGCTAGGCCGGAAGGCGCGCGTACACTGGGTCATGGTCGAATTGTTTGTTCTGTGGCAGGGCAAGGACACCAGGAAGAACCCGTGATGGTCGTGATGAATAAGTTCCTGCAGAACCAGCTGGGAGGTTGTGACTGGGAACAACCACCATGACAAGTACCTAGTACTCAACACTGAGACTCATCGTGTGACCGGCTCGCGATTTCTATGAAGCTTGCCTTTGCTTTACCTGTTGGTTCAGCCATCGATAGCCGAGAGATCATCAGCAGTCATTGTTGATATAGACTGGGGGTTGCTGATCCACTGAAAGGAACATTCACGAACTAAAAATAGCCCAGAAATCACACCTGTAGCAATCCAGCATTGTGAAAACGAAGGAATACCGAGCCGGAGGCTAACAGAAGCTGAGATGTTACAGATTGTAAAATTGGATAATTGGGCGTCGAGAGGCATTAGTATCAGCAGTATCTGCTAATCCATGTCTGCGTAGTATTTAGTTAAAACGGCACTGATGAGATGAAAGGATGTCAGGAAGCTCAAACTAGAAGCACAAACCTACTCCACCCAATCCTCTGACTCTCCTTCCTATCAGTACATGCCTTTTGTGAATCCTTAGGACGATGTCATGGAAGCTGAGTTCCTCATAAGGAAATACAAGCGAAGAGAGAGAGAAACTAGCTAAGCTTGAGAAGTGCTGCAGAACAGGCTCCGTTGGGGTTACTCTTTCGGAGAAAACACGGGGCAACCCTTGTTTGCCGGATGAGATGCTATCCTGTTCATGTTATGCAGTGAGGCTGAGTAAAATACTCGCAGTAGGAGTTGTGAATGCACGGTAAAGCTTCATTAGGTCTACAGTGGATAACTTAAAGGTGAATAGTGCACATCCCGCAGGTTGCCGAAATGTGGAAAACCCGGGAGATGTTCAAGGATGCATGAAGCCCATGGGGACTGGTAATGGGGAATCATGCCTGACATGTTTGCCTCCGAGTCTCTCCGCCTCGCAGGTTTGCCTCTCTTGTCCCCCTCCTATACATCTTATTTTCCTTACCGTGACAATATGATAAGCAGGTATACCACAGGAGAACGGGAATAGGATCGCGGCTCATTAGCTCAGTCGCGGACTGGATGATGCAAAATGGAGCAACCGAGAAGACTAACACAGCATCGGTGAACGTAATTCACTGTCAGATCCTATTACACAGCCGTTTTCAGTCTCCCAATTCATATTCGTGGTACAGGTTTCCCTGTCAAGGTTGATACCTTGATCGAGAAATTACACAACGATGATGCCATATCCTTCTACAACGATAAGCTTCCCAAGAAGCATCTTTATCCCATGGATGTCGACATAGTACTAGGAAAAGCTGAGCCCAAGGACATGGATCTGTTATTTTTGGGAAGACGAATGCGTCTACAAGGTAAAGAAGGACAAGTGTGAGGATATCTCAAGCAGAACGCCAGGTTCTTGGATCGTCTTATGCATATGGAATACCTGCAAATCTTACCTGCTCCGGATGAAAAGGTCTTTTCCTTCCAACCGAAGACAAAATTTATGGCTGAGTACTGCCTGAAGCTACAGACGACTGAGCCAGTTGAAGAAACTTTTGGATTTCTCCTTCTTTACAGTCTTCATGGGGAGGGACCAAGGCTCGTTGAACTCATGAGGTCAGTCTGCAAGTCTGCCGAAAAAGTGGCTCGCACTATCAAACATTGCAAAACAATCCCAACTGAGTTAGCTGGCACAGATCCACTTTGAGAACACCTCCTGCTCGATTCCTGTACTACTTGTATAGATGATTCGTGGTGCTTGAAGCACCTGGGAGATCGCAGTGGCGAAATGGATAATCCAATGATTGAGGGCCAATGTAAACTCTTCACTCGAGAGTTTTGAATTTCTGTATGCAGTAATCAGTCTTTCCTGTATTGAATCAGTTCCCAGGACGCAGATTCCCCTCATTTATGCTTCTACTAAAATATGTTCAAACTTTGTTGATTAATAACAGATTCCACGAGAATTCACAGCCGATTGTATATCTTCGCCGACAAGAGTTGGCAAAATGTGCACGTTTCGTAAACGGAAAAAATACATAACTAAGGACTATGCTGTGGACTGGGTTGTATCTCGCACCAGTCTCCGTACTCTTCTGTAAGGTCTGTTATTCCCTTCCCGCAATCCTTCCTGCTCCGGTTGTGTCTGAATGTTCAACTCAGTAGGCTCCAAAGAAAGTTGTTCTCTTACAAAGGTATCCAAGTCAAATTTGCCAGTGGCGTTCTGCTTCTCGGAGGGACTGCCAGGAGTCTCCAGTGCAGCCTTGGTAGTAACATTTTCTTCATCTCGCGGCAAGCCTCCCGAGAAGTTCAAGAGCTTGGACGAGCTCTTGTCCAATTTCAGTAGTCGCTTTATGCTGTCCACGGCCGGGTCAATAATGTCCATGAGTCCCATCATCCAGGAAGAGTCGTCGACAACCTCAGTGCGCTGCAGAACACATGCATGATAGCAGCATCAAGAGATCACAGCTTAAGACGTCTAAAAGTTTTACACCACTGATGAATGCTCATCTGTGTCAGGTCTACAATCCGCCACTAGTACTGGAATAACTGACCTGCTGGAAATAGAGGTCCCGGATCTCCTCGGCCCGTATAGAATTTCCTTGCTGCTCCTCCAGAGATGCCCAAGTCATCCAGGTGACATAACTCTGAGAATTTATATCAAGTGACGACCTGAACAATCTTCGAGCAGCCGATAAATTGCCGAGCCTTTGCTCCAACACTCCCCAGGCCTATGAAGACAATGGTTATGCAATAGAAGGCGAAGTATATTGTCTTTCACGAGATTGAATAAGGCTCCCCAAAGCAATACCTGGAGGCACCGTGCTGCACTTTCGCTAGTCGAGTCAATCGATAGTGCCTTTTGGTACAATGTCCTCGCCGTTGATACATTTCCTTCCTTCCATTCCACCCATCCCCAAGCCTGAAAATCCATAAAGCTTTGAATTTACAGCCTCAGAAGCAAGAATCTAACTGCAACATAAAAATGATTTGTGACAGATTCCTTCCCAGACTCCAACTCGAGTGACAATGGCATAAGAGCGTGTAAGAGTTTCTTACTATCCACACTGGTTGATGCTTCGGATCGATTTCGGCTGCTCTTTTAAACAATGAACGAGCAAGATTTGTGGCCGAGTTCCTGTACTCTAGCAAAGCAAGAGACTGCAGGAGAACAGGATCCCTTGGATTAAGTTTATGGCCGATCAACAGAAGTTTCCTTGACTTCTCGATGTTCCCCATCTTAGCTTCAAAAACTCCCCATACGTGCCACGCAAATCTATTCTTGGGGCTTGCTTGAACTGCTTTCTAGCAAAGCGGACACAAACATCAATATTGACGATAGCACAAAAAGCTTTGCAGTAAACACGGAAAAGAAATCTGTCCTCTTCATGGCTAGCGAGTTCACCTCGAATAGTAGCCGAGCCGCTTCATTGTTATCTTGTTGAACCTCCAGCTGTGCCCAAGCCTGCATCACATAATCCCAGTCGCCATGAATTTAAACCTACGTGAAATACCAAACTTCGGAAGGAAAGCTTCAGGTGGAACTTACAAGCCAACTAGCGCAGCTTTTGGGATTACATCTAGTCGCCTGGTTGAACAGATACCGGGCTTGCTCTGGTCGGTTCGATTTCACTTCTAACAATGCAAGTGTCTGGTATATGTACTCATTTGCTCCACAGAATTTGAGGCCTTTCGCAAGCAACTGCCTTGCCTTCTTGACATTTCCCTGCTTGAGTTCCAACACCGCCCATCCGTGCCAAGCTGCTACGTGCTTCTTATCGGCAACGATGGCAGCATCGAATAGTTCCCTCGCTTTCCTCACATTTCCCAGTCTATTCTCCAAAACAGCCCAGCACTGCCACAATCAACATTCACTGCTAGTTTGCCTCTTGAAGAATTTACATTTTCTCTACTCACAATTCACTCGGATTCTTCCGCTTTCATCACCGACCACAGCAAAGATAGTTCTCACAGATGATTCTGCAAGCGTGCAACCCTCCGACACAATAACTAGAAAAATAGGCAGCGAATTACCTGCCATATGTATGGATTTTCACCTTGAGTAGCCTGGCAACCTTTCTCGTACAGCCCTCGCGCCTCGGCCATCTTCTTCTGCTTGCTTAGCATCTTCCCTAACGTCACATAAGCACGCCCGTCTTCCGGCCAGTAGTATATACACTGCAAGAAGAAGATTATCACGATTCCCAGACACCGCATCGCAAAATAATCCATCTCAGACCGGAATCTACGGCTGCAAATAGACCTTCTCGAGTATCTTCTGGGCCTCCGCGAACTCAAATTTCCTCCCCAACACCTTCGCCTTATACAAGGCCAGATCCAGATTAACCACCAGCTTCTCCTCCTTTCCACCGGTGACTTTTCCTCTCTCAGGCTCGAATATCGGCATCTTCCTCGCCATCTCCGAAAGCCGGTCGCTGATCGCCGTTCTCCCCACCCCGTCCTCCTCATCATCGCCATCACCTTCTCCATCATCCTCATCCCCTGACTCCATGATGGGCCGCCGAACTAAAAGCCTACCATCCCATGCCTCCTCGGCCGAAACTTCCTGCGTGGAGGCCCCCGGCAGTTGGGGCGACTGCGGAGTACGGTTGGAGGCGCATGGAGGGTGGCGAGGGATGGACGACGAGGGCCGGAGGAATGTGGGGAAGTTGGGCGGGGATTGAGAGGGAGTGTGGTGGTGATGGATTGGGAAGCTGCAAGAGAAGAGCTGCGCCTTCATCTTCTTTTCCCAGGGGAAGGGGCCAAGTGGCGCTTGGCAGACTTAACGGATAATAACGGAATGTCGCTGGCGGGATGAACGCCGGCGACCGTGGGGACATGAAGTTACTCGGATACCCTTGGACGTGGCCCCACTGTGCGCAGTGGAAGTGTTAGAACGGTCATTTCGTAGAAGGAACGCCGGTTGGAAGAGGATAGGACACGTCGTCTGGTTGTTGATTGGACAGAGATAGATTCCTCCTGACACGTCGGATCCTCCTCTATTTTTTGTTGATTATTATTATACGTGTGCATGCCCTCCTGGTGATCTTCTCCGGCACCAAACCAGTGCTCCTGCCTGCCTGCCGGGTCTCTCCGCCGCTGTGGTCAAGAATAGCAACATCCCTCCGCTGGTACAGACCATATTATCCTACACGGAAACCGGGCCTATGGCTGTCCATCCCACGCGGATGCAGGAGTGTTCTCGTTTAGCTGCAGAGTCATCGGCTGCGAACCGGGGGGCTTCCTCGCAACCTTCTCGTATCCATCTAATTATAGTCATCAGTCTTCTTTTGATATCGTCTTCGTTTCCCAGGACTCCCCGTTGAACGTCAGCAGAATCGTAGTCCTGTAGTTACAGAGAAAGACGGAACCAAAAAAAAAAAAAAAAGAATATTTGTATTGCAACTTAAATAGTACAAACCCATAACTCTCGGAAAAGAAAATGACTCGTGTATAAGGCTAAATGGTTTTAAAATAGAAATTCGTAAGAACGTACTCAATATTTGTACCCATTCGATATTACTAAGATAGAGTAATCGTGTATGTGTTTTGGGTCGGTCCGATAGTAACAAACAGTCCATTTCATTGTAAGAAAAAATGAACAAATAATGGGCCTTAAAATGTCGGCCCAGACTAACCCAAAAGAAACAAAAAACCGAATGGTCTAAACCAGCAGCAGAACTGAAGTGAAACCCAGGGCACTTCTGTCAGAAAGTGCCTGCAGTGCAGCTGCAAGAGTTGGGGGAGGGGGATGTTATTACAGCAGACAGTTGGGAAGTGGAATCCACCCCACCCAGAAACGACAGACCCGACCCGGCAGGAAACCGGCTACAGCAGGTGTCGGGACAGGGATCTCCTCTCTCTCTCTCTCCCTTTGCCCCCCCCGGTCTCTTTCAAACATTTGTTATTACATGAGAATGGGAATTTGGGGCACACGTGGTCATCGATAGACACGCAATGATATTCCTAAATCCCCTACTCTACACTCCCTCCCTGCCTTCCCTGCCCCTGTTTGCTTTTTTCCTTCATAATGGTATTGGGTGGTAGCCTCCTCCCCCTCCTCCTCCTCATCACATGGCTATATCTCTTACACTCTTACATGGGTACAAAAACCCCGCGATCGGTTCTAGTCAATGGAATGGACCACCCCTCCTTCTAGTCGTAGTAGAGAGGCGTTGGGGAATGTGAAATGGGCAATGAATGGGCGGGCAGCCAGCCAGCCGGTTCTGGGGGGGATTACAGAGGGTTAAGATGTAGGAGGAAGCTCCTTTTTGGGCCTTCCATTTTGGGCAGGAGACCTCTGAGTTATAGTTTGAAGTAATAATGCATCGCTGCCATTGCCCCTGCTAAGCTCTCGCTTCTTCCTTCCTGTTAGTTTATATGTTCTTTTTTCATTGTTGCAGAGCTGCTATTACTTCTGCTAAGAGCGTGCCGAACTCGTGATTAACGACCAAAGTCTGTTTAGAAGAAATAATTTGAAGAATTATCACCTTATTATCATTCTCATGAAGAACTTCCCGACATGCAGCAGGTCAAAGTGTTAACTAGTTTTTTGGGTCCCGACAGGTCTGGGAGAAGATGAGATCGTACCTACTTTATGTTTGTTTCAAAAGTTGCAACGCATCCTCCATCCTGCAGATCCCCCAGCATCCCACCCGATAGAACGAGCATCCTGGGACGACAGAACGTACGCTCCCCCAAGGCTTAACAGGACGAATGATCCGCGCTATCTGCTTCTTTCTTCGGACAATATCCTTCCTTTCCAGCTTCTTTCTGTCCTGTCCCCAAAAGTTCCCTCTTCCACGATTGCATTAAATTCCCATTCTTCTTCTTCTTTCCCTCTTCCTCCTTCTTACAAAGAACAAACATAAGCCACACACACAAAACCAAAAAGAAAAAAACCGACCCGAATTCCGCACCTTCCATGGTTTTGAGCCCCCTGAGTGATCATCCTCGTCCAAGGCCATGACAGTGTCCCCGCGGATTTCCCTCTTTTCATTTGCCTTGTTGGCCTCTGTTGCTGTTGTCGGCTCGGTCCGCTTTGGGGGTCTTCCGCGAACGTCCTTGGTGTTATCCTCGACTGAAGGTGGTCCCGACAACAGGACGGGACTCGACGCGGGTAGTCAGAAGCTTTCGATTGATGGTAAGGTGTTCGAACCTCGAGAACAGTGGTAGGAAAGTTTCCCGCTTCCTTTCGTTGGTGGTAACCGAATTTCTGTCTGTTCGGGTGGAATTTTCCGTCTAGGGTCGTGCTCGGACCGAGACATCAGCATATCCCAGAGCGAGGGCACGGCCTCTGGGATACCCCAGTACATAGTCCAGATCGTCAATACTTGCGTGTCTGGGTGTGCCCCGTCCCGGATCCACTTCCACTGCGGTTGGTTCGCGTCGGCAAGGATGGTCAACCCGAAGGCCTTCAAGCGGCTCGGTTATGACGACTGCCTGGTCAACGGCGGGAGGCCCCTGAAGAATGGCAACATCCTTAGCTTCTCCTACTCCAACTCCTTCATGTATCAGCTCAGCTTCAAGTCCGCCAAATTTTGTTAAAATTTTTATTCCATTGTGATCACAAATTATGATCATAGGGTGAGGAAGAATCCGACAGGGACTCGTGAAAAGGAATTAGAAATTCGTGCATCTACCACCTTCTTGTCCTTATCTCCCTCAAATAAGTTCCAAAGTGGTGTTTGGAATCTTTCCTTGCATCAAACTAAACCTCGTATTTAATAAGCATTTGCTGCACATCTCTCCGACGACTTAATTGAAAGAAATCATGGGCATCTCTTCCAACACCCTGTTCCAGCTACTACTCACGGTGGCCGTCCTCTACGTCGCGTGCACAATCCCGAGGCAGCCCAACCCGGCACAGACGAACCTGTTATTCTACGTTCACGATCGATTGACGGGGGACGATGCCACCACTGTCATGATCGGAGGGAAGGCAGGGCACGAGTCCAACATATTCCACTTCGGGTCGACGGTGGTGGTGGACTGCCCCGTGACGGAGGGCCCGGACGCGGAGTCCAGGGAGATAGGGAGGGCGCAGGGGATCTACGTGAACTCGCAGAGGGACGGGAAGGCGGTGTACGTGGTGTTCTCGGTGATGTTCACGGCGGGGGAATACGAAGGGAGCTCACTGGAGATCCAAGGGCCGGACGCGTTCGCGATGAAGCAGAGGGAGTTCGGGGTGGTCTCGGGGACGGGGAGGTTCCGGTTCGTGAGGGGGTTCGGGATCTTGGAGACTGAGTTCATGGACTTGGTGAAGCTGAGGGGCACCCTCAAGCTCAACATCACTGTCAAACACTATTGAGAAAGAAATTGGATTCACGTGTTTGAAGCTACGTTTCTCCGCCGGTTGGAGATCGTAATGATAAAGTAGTTTGTGTTATTGCGATGCCAGATCGAAGATCATCAAATCCAATAGATTTATTTCATTAAAATGGATGGGCCCAACATAACCAACACCCCTAAACACAAGAGTTTAGAAGTTCTCGGGGCAGTCCAGTCACAGAAGCTAGCTGTAAGTGCAATATCACAGTTGCAGGCCTTCCGGGTGGGGATATTCAGTTGTTGTGTGATACAGTGGTGAGGAGTGTTAAGGAGCTCACGAGCAATGGTGTGTAAGTTCCGTGAGGATGAGCATGGCAAGGTCGTGGCAGAATGTAAGAGGCCTGATTTGGTGCCTATAGGTTTGCATTATCCAACTACAGATATTCCCCAAGCTTCATCGATTCCTGTTTAAGCAGAATAGGGTTAAGATGATTGTTGACTGCCGCACAAGGCCAGTTCGTGTCATTCGAACTGAAGGGCTTTTACAGCCCCTGTGCTTGGTTGGGTTGACACTTCGTGCTCCTCGTGGCTGTCATGCGCAGTACGTGGCGAATATGGGCTCCATTGCATCTTTAGCCATGGCTGTTATTATAAATGGCAACGACGAAGGTGCCCCTGGGGGTAGGAATATGAGGCTTTGGGGTTTGGTTGTTTGCCATCATACGTCAGCGAGATGCATCCCGTTTCCGCTGCGACATGTGAGTTCTTGATGCAGGCTTTTGGACTTCATCTGATCATGGAATTGCAGTTGGCTTCACAGATGTCCGAGAAACGTATTTTACGGACCCAGACTCTTCTTTGTGACAGGCTTCTCCAGGATTCGCCCATAGGGATTGTCACTCAGAGTCCCAGCATGATGAACCTTGTCAAATGTGATGGTTGTGCTCTTTATTATCATTGCACGTACTACCCTCTTGGGGTAACACCTAATTAATCCCAAATAAAAGACATAGTGGAGTGGCTATTGGCTTACTATGGATATTCGATGGGATTAAGCACAGACAATTTGGGTGATGCTGTGTAACCGGGGGTTACGGCTCTCGGTGATGCAATCTGCGGTAGGGCTGTCGCCTATATTGCAAAGAGGGATTGTCTGTTCTGGTTTCGCAGTCCTCTCTTTGCAGTTAATCCTGCGAAAAAAGTTTAGAGATACTGAGCAGAGTACATCCAAGGCTGTTGTCGACGCCCAGGTTGGGGATCTTGAGTTGCAAGGGGTTGATGAACTTAGCTCGGTTGCTAGAGATATAGTTCACCTCATTGAAACTGCGACTGCTCCCGTATTTGCTGTGGACGGTGCTGGTCATATAAGTATGATATAAATGAAGGTGCTTGCAGGGGGTGGAGATAAGAATGTAGACAACTGAAGACATTTTGGCAAGCGCATGATCAGGAAGCGATATTCTTGAAGTGCCGCCTGCGAGAGGCAGATGTTGGAGATAGTCAATGATGCCGATCTGGTAAGCATTGATAGCGGATATCTCCTCTACAACTCTTCTTTATGTTTGTCGACAGTTATTTCGTAAGTCCTGCATAATGTTCACCTCCCTGGTGATGTTTTATATAATCAGCTTGTTGGTACTCGAGAAGGTTGAATTCTTGCTTGGGAATCAGCAATGCTGTATTCAGACAAGTAACGATGTTGCTGAGGGCAAGAGGGCTACAGTTGACCTGCGACATCCCAGATGAAATCAAAACCCTAGCTGTATATGGAGATCGAGTGCGAACCCAAAAAAGTCTTGGCGGACTTCTTGTTGAACATGGTTCATCTTCATTATGCTCCCTCCCCGGAAGACTTGGTCGAAGTCCATGTTCGTCCTAGTATAAAGCAGCTTCCCGATTCACGTATTGTGGTGCCCGCCGAATTTAGGTACGTCCTGTATTTGGAGTATTGTTCTTAATGTATGGACTAGAGATTGGGGGATGGTTTTTCCTTAATCTACTTCTAGCACGGTCCATGAAGGATGGGATGTCCGGGTCCGGGAGAAGGTGTACCTCTGGAGCTGGTTCAAGACATGTTCAATAGCAGCTGGTGGACGACACGAGAAGGGTTGGGCTAATGCATGTCCAGGAAGATCTTGAAGCTCATTAATGGCGAAGTCCAATACATTACTCGACTCGGGGAGGTGCTTATTTATTGTCGTCATCGAGCTCCCGATGATTCCTAGCCCGTCAAAGAGCATCAACTGCCAGATTACCCAGAAACGAATGAAGGCTGTCTACATGTCCTGGAATGTGAAATGGAGATAGATCCTTGTTCTGCTGGACCTGCGTCGAGTTCATAATCGACCACCAATCAGTTGTCAGGAGGACTATAGTCACCTTCCCCTAGCTCAGCGACTCCAAGTTTGGTCTCTTAGAAAGAAAGGCCACCGAATCCATGCTCGGCAGTCTGTATTGGGAAAACTGAGCTCGCCGTCAAAGAGAGAAGCGGCAGTCGAGGAGAAAAACCAGCAAGAGATGAAGTCATGGGTTGGATAACATTAGTGAAGTTGGACTTTCATACCATCTTACTAAATCTTATCCATAACAACTATAACAACCTTTTTTCCCCTTTTGTCGTCCTAAGGCCAATCTGAACATAAAGAACAAAGAAGGGACCTGCAGAAAAGGTCACAATCCAACCAAGAACATAATAATAGAACGAAACCTCATTTGTTTTATTTACTTCGACACGACTGTCTGTTTTTTTATGTTAATGTTCTAAATACCAATGTTTTCGGAGATATCCATGAAATGGAAAATTTGACCAGTAGATTTGACCAATCTTATCCGGTAAACTCTTTTGATTATGTCACTACGGATGGGGCGATGATTTTTGTCCTAACCCCAACCCAATAATATAGAAACAAAATTAGTCGATTGTGGTCGTGATGTATTGCTAAAAATGATGTTTGTTCATTGTTACATAGAAAAAATAAAGATGGAAGAGGCCAAAAGGGTCGGGACCAATCCAAAATAATAAAAGAAAAAAGAAGAAAATAACGGACAACATTTGGCCACAACTCTCCTTCTTACTACATACATTGTATGGTAAGAGAGAGACCCCTTTAGAGAGGGAGGGATTAGAGGTGCTGAATTTGAAAACACGTTCGTTTTTTTTATATGAAAAACACGTTCCACGATACAATCGTATTTTACGAAATTAAAATTATATTTTATAATTTTATAAAATAAACTGTATTTTCGTATAAAATTCAATAAAAGCACGCCTGGCCGGGAAGAGTTTATAGCCAAAGAGCTGTGATTCTGATTGGTACCCGAACGGATATTCTGCAGCTCAACCCAGACCAAACCCACCCCCCAGTTCCCATCTTTTTCCTCTTTAGAAGTAGACCCAGAGTTGGGGTGGGGTTGATTCACCATGCGCTGTTGTTCCTCGTCTCCTTGATTCTGTTGCTTGCGGGGAGTCATCTCAGAGGCCAAAAGGAGAAGTTGGGATCTCTCGTGTTTCAGTGCAAATGCGCGTCGATCACCGCAAGTTTGCATCTTGGGTCCGACCCAGGTTGGGTTTTCCTTCCCGGGTTTGACCTTTGCGTGTTGTTTTTGGCTTCTGGACGAGTCGTTGGTTGCTTCCCGGCTGTAGGGTCAACCTTTTGTTTTGTTAGTTGGGGGAGTAGTCGGCGGCGAAAGGGGGATGGTCTTTTTGTGGTTGGATTTGATTGAGTGGTGTGGAGGATTGGGATTTAGTTGTTAGGAGTTTTGCTCGTGGGGTTTGTGGGTCATGGAGACGCCTCCCGCGGAGGAATTGCTGAGGAAAATCCAGGAACTCGAGGCGGGACAGGCCAATTTGAAGCAGCAGATATCCAGGTTGAAGGCCTCCGATGAGCGGCAACGCACGCGGCAGCGGTCGCACTCGGTTTCCCCGCAGAGATCGAGGTTCTCGGGGTCTTTGACAAGGAGAGGGGGTGGTGGGATCGATTGGAGGAAAGGGGTACAGCGAACAGGGTCAGCTTCATTCTCGCACACGTCCTCGCCTCTGCAGCGGGAAGGCAGGCGCAACGATGGTGAGGACGGCGGGATGGGTCCAGCTGGGGTTAAGTTTACAGATAGACAATACTTAAATATTTTGCAGAGCATGGGGCAGAGCGTGCACATATTTGATCTTGATGGCAGGATAATCTACTGGTGAGTACTTATCTTTTGGATCATAATTCTTGATTAGTTATTGCAGTAGAGGAATTAATTGTTTTTTCTGTAATTTAATGTGCTGTGCATGGTTCAATGTTCTGCGTTTGTTGCGATTATCTGGAAGAACTTGCCAGTGTTAATGCATGGAGGGCTCTTAGATGTCTTGCTTAGCGTTGCTCCTTTTTCTTGTATGCATTAAGCTTTAGGGGCCTACCGTTAATGTTTTCTTGTTATTTCGGTAGGAATCGGACAGCTGAAAACTTATATGGCTATTCTCCGGAAGAAGCTCTTGGACAGGATGCTATTCAGCTCCTGATAGACTCTCAAGATTCATCCATCGCAAATAGGATAGTCGATCATGTGACAATGGGAGAAAGTTGGACAGGCCAGATCCCTGTAAAAAGTAAGATGGGTGATAGGTTTTCAGCCATTGCCACGAGTACACCCTTCTACGATGATGATGGATCACTGATCGGCGTCATTTTTGTGTCAAACGATTTACGCCCCTTTCATGAGAATAGGGTCCCTTTAGCGGAGCTAAGACACTCAGAAGGAGAATCGGGCCTTACCCGGCTCAAGAATTCCGCTACATCAAAGCTTGGCCTGGACACTCAGCAGCCCCTGCAAGTTGCCATTGCCTCAAAATTATCTAATTTAGTGAGCTCTTTATTCTGTTTTGCCTAGTTCCTTACTTTTTATTGGGGGTGGCACTAGCTCTTTACTAAAAAAGCGACACTCTTGTCTCTGCAGGCATCGAAAGTGAGTGACCAAGTGAGGAGGAAAATACGGACGGGAGATAACTCAGACCGTGATAGTGAATTTGGTGATAATCATCATTCAGATGCTGGTCTTTCTGACGATCAGAGGGAAGATGCAGCTTCGAGTGGTGCTAGCACTCCAAGAGGCGATCTGCCTCCTCATTCCTTCAGCACAAGCCACCAAAGTGAGGACAAATCCCCCAGAAAGATCTCAAGGGACTCCATTGATGACAATGGAAACCGCCCATTCATAAGCTAATTACCTCAAAGGCGGAGGCATGGATGGGTAAGAAAGGTCTATCATGGCCCTGGAGGGGAAATGAACGGGATGAGCCAGAGAACAAAAGCATACGTTCTGGTATGTCTTGGCTGCAAAATGACCAGGACAATGAATCTTCCAAGCAGAAAAGTTTGCCCATTATTACATCTGATCACCAAAAGAATGAAAATAACCGTTCTAGAAATGATGCACCAGGTTCATGGTCATCAGCTAACGTGAACAGTACCAGTAGTGCCAGTAGCTGTGGGAGCACTAGCAGTGGTGCCATGAATAAAGTTGACATGGATTCTGACTGCTTGGATTATGAAATACTATGGGAAGACCTGACAATTGGCGAACAGGTTGGGCAAGGTAGACATCCTCACGGCATGGGCATTTATCTATATTCTTTGTGATTCACCACTCCAGGTGACTGTTTTTCCACACTGGGCCTTAATATCTCAGTGCGGACACAACTACCTGTGCACATTAATAAATCTATGGGAACAAACTTTGAAGGAGTTTAAGACTCTATTATTATCTAGGGTTATGAATAAAATCACCGTATACCCTAACCCTATTGTTTTCTTCCATCCTCCCTTCTTTCAGGTTCTTGTGGAACTGTATACCATGCCCTCTGGTATGGATCGGTATGTTCTAGTCTGCTGCCTTTTGTACCACACTTCAATTATATTTGATGTTTAGGATGAGTAATATTCGTCTACTGTTTTCATTTGAGATCATGATATTGATATTAGTTTCCTGTTGTGGAATTTATCTGTTTGTCATTGATCCACAAGTACATTGATGAATATTTGTGGAAAAGAAAAGCTCCATCTATCTATCATCAGTGCGATTCCTTTTCAAAAATTGCAGAAATCAATGCATACTTGGCTATTGTAGAAGCATTTCTAGTAGAATTTGGCTTGTCTTCTCCTGTACCTTTGACAAAGTTTTGCGATTTTGTAGGATGTTGCTGTAAAGGTGTTTTCAAAGCAAGAATACTCAGATGACGTGATTCTTGCCTTCAGACAAGAGGTAGTGAGAACTATCGACTCTTATCAATTAGCTCCGTAGTGTGTGCATGTTCTTGCTGTTAACTCAATCTCAATGCTTGAAATAATATGGAAGATGTCATCTTTTTCTTTGTGATGTTTGCAAGTCCATTGCCTCCTGACCATTACGGACCTCCAAAAACTATTTATTACTTGTAGGTTGCCCTGATGAAAAGACTTCGGCATCCCAACATATTGTTATTCATGGGAGCAGTGACCTCTCCTCAGCGTCTCTGCATAGTGACGGAATTTCTTCCACGGTTGGTTCCTATTCTAATCTTCTTGTCCGGAAATGCAGTGTTATTACTTGGTTGCCCTAGAGTTGTGATTGAGTTTCTCGTGCTCTCTGCCATTGATGTTGCCATTTATCCATCGATGCAGTGGAAGTTTGTTTCGCTTACTACAGAGAAGCACTGGAAAGTTGGATTGGAGAAGGCGTGTACATATGGCTTTAGATATAGTGAGCGCCTTCACTTTTCCTTACTTTTCCCAGATATTCCGTTGTAGTGGGAAAGTCTGGACTCGACAGTCCAATGTCTTGGTTCATTTAATCTGTCTCACTGTTGTAGCTGCCTTTGAATACCATTACAGGCAAGAGGAGTGAATTATTTGCATCACTGCAACCCACCAATCGTTCACCGTGATTTGAAGTCCTCAAATCTGTTAGTTGACAAGAATTGGAATGTGAAGGTAAAATTTGGATGACTCATATTTCAGTTGCATGATATCAATACTGACTATATATTGGCTGCTGAACAAGGGGTCATGTGGTTGGCGTCATTGTTCGAGGAAATATTTGTCACTTTTCTGGAAATCGCTGATGTTTTCTGAGTTTGCTCAGGTGGCTGATTTTGGCCTTTCTCGTCTTAAGCACGAAACATATTTAACTACCAAAACTGGGAAAGGAACGGTAAGCTGTTGTAAATTTTCCAATTGCCAGGCCTCCATGTCTTATGCTGTTGCTTCTTCAGCATTCTCAATAGTTCAATTCAAACACCTTCAAAGAAATCCCAGTTTGACGTCTTTCCTCATTTTCTGATTTTAGCCTCAATGGATGGCCCCAGAAGTCCTTCGTAATGAGCCATCCGATGAAAAGTATGCTCTTTGCTTTCTGATTTTTACTTCGGTATTGTTGGCTTTGCTGCTTTGAAATTCTCTTGAATTCCTCACTCATGTGTCGGCTTCTTGTTGGAACTCCCAGATCCGATGTGTACAGTTACGGCGTGATTTTATGGGAGCTTACAACTGAGAAGATCCCATGGGACAATCTTAACTCAATGCAGGTACAACATTTGAGTATTTGAACCTTTTTTAATATTGCGAGAGATATGAGACCATATAAAGTTGCAAGACAATCTTAACTCAATGCATGTTTCTATTATTATCTACGAGTCCCTAAGCAATTGGTCATTATTAGCCTTCTCTATTAACTGTACATAGAATATCCGTAGGTCATAGGAGCTGTTGGATTCATGGACCAGCGGCTTGATATTCCTTCGGATGTGGATCCACAATGGTCGTCCCTTATTCAGAGTTGCTGGCAAAGGTGCTTTTTCATTGAACCTTGACACTTTTAGTGATTGTTCTCTGATCCGGTAACTGTCATCTTGGGATTCAGCTGTTAAGTATATTCACCCTGCTGATGCTGGTTGTGATGTAAAGACTGCTCCTTTTGGATTGTGATGATAATGGGCTTACGTGGATTTGTCTTGTGATTGCAACCTCTTCCTCGCTGCAGTGATCCTAAGAACCGGCCGACATTCCAGGAAATAATGGAAAGCCTCAAGGATATTCAGAGACAGTACGTCCTTCAGCTACAGGCATCTCGTGCAGAGACCAACCAAAAGGAATCATAAACTCTTCGCGAAGAATACCCTCTCGGGAGTATATTTTGCACCACTTTGCGGTCAAGGGGGACAGTGTCGCAGCTCTGGCGTCTCTGCGTGTGCAAAGCTAGCGTAGCCCACTTTGATCACCCTGTTTGTCGAGAAAATCAAGTACCATCTAATGAAGGTGCTGAAGGAGCGAGCCCGTCAGTTGACGAGTGATCAGCCGCTTCATGTCAATCCTTAAAACATCATTCTGGTTTATGATTGTTCGCTGTAAATGTCCATATAAAGCTTGTGCAAAATAACACTCGCGGAGCTGTTCTGATGTTAGCAGTCAACTACACACATCTTTGTTGTCTAGATGGTTATCAGTTCGCTGCTATGCTCGAGGAGAAAGAGCGTACATTCCATGAGTTTCTATTTTCCATCAGATTGCATTGTTTTCCATGCTAGTACTGGACACCATTATAGGTGTAGTATCCCCAATGATACACTGTTCTCGATCTTTCCAACTAAGAAGATATCAATCATAGTCACATACTAGAAAAGAAATAGCCGCGACGACCCTATCAACCGAACAGTTTGCTAAAAACTATTGCCAAGGAGCATTCGTATTCCAGGCTAGTCCAGCAGAATTTCATCTAAACATGCACCAAGTGCTCGAAGTACGAATCTTCGAATCTTCAATGGCAACTAGTTTGGGCAAAAAGTGTCTCGTCAAAACCCCCTCGAGTCTGGCTCAAATCTGTCATCAGCTTGTTACCGAAGCAAGGAGCGAATGGCAGCAACTGCATCACCACCCTTGTGTTCCCGTAAGGTCCTCTCAGCCACTTTGCGGTCCAACTGTTTCACATAGAGAGATATCGAAAACCACCTTGTGTATTAAAGGAAGACATGCCCTGAAGAATTATATCAGAGCAGCAGACCTCGAGTTCGTTGGCGATTATGTCAACCTCTGCCGCGTTAATCTTGACGGCAGCCGATTCTTTCTCCCTACAAAGAGTAAACAGCATCCAATGTACTTTTCATATCCAATTAAACCAGCCTCGTTACTAATTTCAAAGTCAATTCAATCGACACGCTGCGACACACCATCACATTAACTCAGCCATCAACATCGATTTACCTCAATCTCAAGGCGTTCCGATCGGCTTCTGCGGAAGCAGCAATGGACGCCATAGCCCGACATTTCAACACTCACCAGTCATGCCTATCCAAAATCTACAAAAAGAAATGGAAGATGATAGAGAACTCTCAGAAGGACCTCTTGGACTCGAGTGGCGTCGAGCTGGCGATCCTCGACTCGGTCGGTGATTTTGTCGAAGGCTTTGCTCTGCTGCTGGATGTCCTTCGAATCCACCATGTTATCGATCCCTTCATCTCCACCGCCACCACCACCACCTCCTCCTCCTCCTCCTCCTCCTCCGCCCACCTCCATCCTTCCTTCCTCGCTTCCTCCCTACAAATCCCTCAATCGACCGAATCGATCAGACTAATCAAACAACGAACCGGCCCTTCATTTCTACACAATGGGCTTTTCCCATTGCTTGGGCCCATCACAGGCCCATATTCGATTCATAACGAGCTAGGGAACTCTTTTTGGGATAATTATCGTGATTATGACCAAATTATCAGCTACATATCTTGCTTTTCCACTAAACACGGGGTTAACAAAGAAAGCTAGGTTTGTTGACGAGCCGCGGTGCAATGCAGCTTCCCGTTTGTCACTACTTTTTGTCTTGTTTACATACGCATTCGATACAAAGGATATATCTAAGTCTACGGTCCCGGTGGCTTGGGACGCTAGCATTGCGTCACTTCTGATTCTTACAACCAGGCCGGAAGCCATCCCTTGCCGTCAATGAAGTCGATGGACAGGAAAGGCGCTGCTTCTTCGTCAGTCAGCTGGCGTGACCATGGGGCTCTATGTTCGGACTCTGCTCCCGGGCCGTGGCACTGATACTCTGCGTGGTACAGGTTCCTGATTTTTGTTCCCGGGAGAATCAAAACATGTCAGGGTACTCTGATGGTTTGCAGCGATCCAACGGAGGTGGATGGAGAGAAATGCATGAGTCGCTTACTTGGTGTTGCCGTCGTAGCTCCAGTTGGTCCAGCCGTGAGGGACAATGGTCTTTGAGAGGTACGTCCTGGCAAAAACCACCCGGGAGTAGGCGCCCTTTGCTCTCCCCAGGTAAACGTCCTCAACGCCATACACCTTCCCTTTGATGAATACGAACCCGCTGTTGTCGTCCTTGCTTCCTCTGTTCTGCGCCGTGATCGATCCGTGGATGGTCAACCTCTTGTCATCTATCACGAATATCTCGCAACTCTATGGAAACCAACCCAATTCATGATTCAGATTACGTCCATCGGCCAACTTCGGCTAGGGTCAATGAAAATGATGTTATAGAGAAAGGTGGCAGAACATACATGGAAGACAGAACGGCCTCTGCCGAAGATGAAGTCGATTGATCCCTGGATATAGCAGTTATCGTAGTAATGCCTTCCTTTGTAGTCGAAGAGCGTGTTGTGTGTGCTGTAGAAGCCACAATGGTAGAATGCGACTTTATCAGCACCAACAAAGGCAGCGACAGATTGGTTCTGCGAGGTGTAGGCTCTGTCTCTTATACACATCTAGATGTGTATAAGAGACAGGCCGTGAGGGACAATGGTCCTTGAGAAGTACATCCTAGCGAAAACCACCCGGGAGTAAGCGCCCTTCGCTCTTCCCAGATAAACATCCCCGATGCCGTACACCTTCCCTTTGATGAAGACGAACCCGCTGTTTTCGTCCTTGCTTCCTCTGTTCTGCGCCGTGATCGATCCGTGGATGGTCAACCTCTTGTCATCTATCACGAATATCTCGCAACTCTATGGAAACCAACCCAATTCATGATTCAGATTACGTCCATCGGCCAACTTCGGCTAGGGTCAATGAAAATGATGTTATAGAGAAAGGTGGCAGAACATACATGGAAGACAGAACGGCCTCTGCCGAAGATGAAGTCGATTGATCCCTGGATATAGCAGTTATCGTAGTAATGCCTTCCTTTGTAGTCGAAGAGCGTGTTGTGTGTGCTGTAGAAGCCACAATGGTAGAATGCGACTTTATCAGCACCAACAAAGGCAGCGACAGATTGGTTCTGCGAGGTGTAGGCTAACCCCGTCGGAGCATCGTTCTGCGAAGTTTATCCAAGCAGACGCTCTGTAATTTCTTGCCTCTAGGTTCACGAATGTATTCCATGGAAAGAGACTGATTACCTTGAAGCTGATGCCGAATGCGATAAAATGGGGAGCCTCAACCCGGAAGGCTGCAGAGTCCTTGTTGTCATCAGAGCTTTGATTCCAGACGATCACAGACCTTCCCTTTCCGTTCCCTCTCATGAATATGTAAGGCTTGTCCTTCGTTACGTGCACTTTCTCCCTGTGCAAGCGCGAATTCCGGACACTGTGTCATAAAATCGCTCCATATTTCGATCGATCCACCTCAATCACGAAACAGCGTCACATCTCTTGAGATTACCTATATATTCCCTTCCGGACGTGTATGATGATCCATTCCGAGTTCCTGCTCGGGACAGAATCGATGGCGGCCTGAACAGACTTGAAGTCGCCATTGCCATTGATATCGACCTTGATCGTCCTGTTTGTGCCGATTTTCCACGTCAACAACGGGGAGTCGATGACCGCATTCGGCGTCAACCCACGAACCTCCACGCTCGTGATCGATACAGAAACGAATAAGAACGCCACAAGGACAAATTCGGTCGGCCTCCAGGGATTGGAAGCTGGAACGTAACAAGAAATCATGTTTTGTTGTTTCCTGCAATTTCTTTCTTTTGAGAAATATAATATAAAATAAAAATTTAAGGATTTGTTCACTGCAAAGTTTATGTAGGATTAAGCGGGGTTAATCGATTAACTAGGAAAAGAGGGACTTGCTATAATTGGTTTTAAAATTTTTAAACAATTAATTAGTTAGTCATTAGTGCAAGTAAACAACATGCCATTTATAAAGGCTCTTTTTAATTTATTATTTTTTTATTTTTCCTAAAAGTTATATGTTAGAAGCAAAAGCCTATACTTTATTTTCTTAAAAAACGGAGACATCTATTTATAATAATTAAAAGAAAATATCTACATAAATTTTAAATTAAATAATTTATTTAATATCATCGTTCCTTATAATCTTGAATTTAGATATGTTGAAACCTTTCTTTAACGATCTTCGCCATGATCTCGTGAATGTCTTATATTTAGAAATCACTACATCTAAACACTTCTCGTTTGCAATTTTTTTCTTCTATTATTTTTGTAAGGAATTGACTCTGAAAAGAAGTGTTAATTACATTTTGCGAAAAATACATAAACTATTGGATCAAGACAGAATTTTGGAGTGCTTTGCCGCTACAACAAATTAATGTTCACTCTATTCTCGTACCTGGAAGTGTTGTTGTAAGTCATACTGCTGTTTTACGTACGTAAATTGTCATAAAAACTCGAATTATTACGTGAGAATGTGAGACACCATGTATATTTTCATTTTCAAACACTTCAAATACTTCATAATAAATATGAGATAAATAGATATCTTGTTATTAATATAATGAAATTATACCTAATAAGTTACAATTTTTAAATGCTTAAAGAACGCTTAAATAAATTCAAAGTCCCTAAAATAAATATAAAAATGTATACTTGGAGTCACCCCGAAAGAAATCCGCAGCTGCGGTTCCGAGATTTGTTTGTTGCTCCTCCCAATAGTCTCCCAGCTGCTTGCTTATCTTGCATCTGTTGATTCTAGACATCGATTTAGATTGTGAATAAAACGTTGAATGAAGTAAAAAAATACTGAAGTTAAATTATATAATTGCTGAAATTTTAAAATAAAAGTACACATTTCTAAAATTTAAAAAAGTCAATACGATTGTTTTGTTAAAAAATATAATAATCATATGAATTTTGACAATAAATGAAAATGAAACATTACGTCGGATGCAAGTGTACATATCATATGGTTTTCTGCATCCGAAAACCGAGCGTTAGAGCTACCCTCAGGATCGGAAGGCGGAACTGATCTGAGCTGCTTGAGTCTGGCGGCGGCGTCGGCTTCTTCCTCGTCGACGGAGAGGAGGGGGATACTTGGGGCCGCTGTTCGTTGAGGATGTGCAGACTTACCTCACTCTGTCCAACCTCGACGTCAACTCCGCCCTTTCCTTACTCCAAGAACGGTCATTCTTGTTGTTCCCCCCTCTTTTTTTTTTTCATATTGTCTTCCTTTTGCTGATCTCGATTCGTTCTGTTGTGGGTTTGTGGTTTTGTTATGTCTTCGGAGGGTTTGTGATTTGGGAAAAAGAGGAAGGGAAAGTAAAAGGAAATGACCTTATGATTTGGGTCGATCAGGGAGGTTGATTCATGGGTATGACGGTGTTTTGTTTCTTGATCTGTTGTTGTTGTTGTTGATTAGTTCGATGAATTTTTTCATTGTTCTTTTTGTTAGTTCAAGATTTACACTTTATGATGATGCTATCTTCTTAAAATTAAGTTACCCCCATACATATACGCCTATATTCCTCCTATCTTGCGAAACGGAGATTGCTTTTTGCACAATGAGGATGCAGATGCCAATGCTGCGCTATCTTACGATTGGCGATTCAATGAGCTTCAATGATTGTTTCCATTTTAAACTGATTTTATTTGAGTGCTAGTGCATGCTATATTTTCTGGCTTAGGCGTGACTTTGTCTTGTTTGGTTTTACAGACTCCAACAATATAAGTTGGCAGAGATGATGTTGCTTGCTCAGCAGAGGGAGCTTCAGGTGTGCTCCCAACTGGTCCTTTTACTCTTTGATTGTGCTTGTATTCGCTTCCATGAACGTTTTTTTATGGTATATTTCCTAATTCTTTCATTGGCCAGAGATTTCTTGATTGCAATTGATATTCGCGTTTCTTCATTTATTCCACTTTTCACTATGACAGGCTTGAAAATGAGGAGTATTTGGTTTCTTATTACAATGTCTTCTTCTTAAAGGAGTGGCTTGGTTAGAAGCAGATCGGAATGAGTTTCCACTTTTTGTGATTTACACTTCACCTTTTCTTGTGGTTTCCAGGGAAGAATTCCAGATATTGAGAAGTGTTTGGATGTAGTAGCAACTATGCAGGCAAAGAAGGATTCTGGTGAGGTTCGTCTTTCCGTTATTTCTTCTGCTTCATGTTCTCTGTTTTCTTCTTGAAATCAATGTTTCCACCTTGGTCTAATAATTCTATCCGATCCATGTTGTTTTACATAAAAAATCCATGTATTAAGAGAAAAAGGTCCCATAAATTGTGTTAGTCAACCATAGCAACGATTGTCCGCTGGAGCTACCACTTAACTGTGATAGCTCTGCTGCTTTTCGTATGTCATGCAGGAGCTGATAGCGGATTTTGAAGTCTCTGAAGACATATATTCTCGAGCCTGAATACAAGAAATGGAGTCGGTTTGTTTGTGGTTGGGTGCAAATGTCATACTGGAGCATTCATTAGAAGAGGTAACGATCATGTCTACAAAGTGCCATTTCTTTAGTTTTGTGGTCAAGGTGCTAGAAGCGTCAGCTTATGAAGCTTTTCCTGGTGCAGGCCACTTCTCTTTTGCAGAAGAATTTAGAAAATGCTAAAGCAAGCCTAGAAGTGCTGCTTGCTGACCTCCAGTTTTTGCGAGATCAAGTAACAATCAGCCAGGTTATTCATTTTAGAGTTACATAAAAGTAGAAATCGAATGTTGAAACATTTGATTTCAGTTGGTAATTCTGCTGCATTCTCGGGATCATTAGGTTTTTCTTTTTTTTTGATAAGTTGATCATTAGATTTGCCGGGATGGATTGTTGTCAAAAGATAAACAAAAGATCCTTACTTATCCTCATCCTTTCAAAAACTTGTCCTTGACACTGAAGTCTTTGACAGGTTACAATTGCCCGCATTTACAGTTGGGATGTCTGCCAAAGCAGGATTCGTCAAGCTTCTGGTACTCCAAAAGATTCATGAATGAAAAGCTGTTCACAACTGTCAACTGGTACTCGGGCTTGTAAACTTCATGTTGGTAATGTTTTGATTGTGCTAGTAATATCATTTTTATCTTTATATGAGCTTAGATTTTTATCCGCTTCATCCAACCTCAATCGGTTGTTCGAACGCCGTTTCATCTTCGGCTTTTACTTCAGAATTGAAAAGATTAGGCAACGTGCTTGTTTCGTCTGGTAAAGCTGTTATGCTCGAGCTTTAGACTGGAGTTTACATTTCACCTTGTTGTTTTTCCCGTGAGGGCACATTATCATTCAGATATTCCTTACCTCTGCCTCAATCTGGGTTTATTTCGGGTGCTTGATTCATGTATGACCCTCAACTGCATGGGGTAACCTTGATCCCAGAATCCAGTCAACGTAACGGACTGGTCGACCCCATTTTGTGTCGGATGCATGTCCACCGAAGAAGAAGAAGAAGAAGAAGAAGAAGAAGGGGTCGGTCGTATAATGTCTTTGGTTTGGATGTGGTTGCTATCTGGTTACAACTGGGTCAGGGATGACATCATGATGACAGACAGCCATGGTCATCCCATACCCAAAAAAAAACCAAACCTTTCTACGTCTGAAAATGACTCCTTTCAGCATACGAGGAGTGCCATGTCAATCAACATTTATGAGCTTGAGCTCTCTGCCCTTGTATTATTGCTGGACTGGAAAAGGAGTTTCTGGGTGTGTGGTCCGTTGAGAATGAGTTTCTGTATGCGTGTGTTTTGTGCCAAGGCTGCATTCTTTTAATCAGGAAAGTTGGAAAAAGGATGAGGTTGGAATGCAGTCGGGTCCCATTCTGATGCTTTCTTCTTCTTCTTCTTTCTTTTTTCCTTTCCCTGCAAATGGCTTAGATTTTCTTACACGTACCCAGGTGCTGTCCCCATTCTTACACTCCCACAAAAGTCAACAATTTCCGGTATCATTGCACCAGCGATTCATTTTATGATCAATCTAAAGACACGACAGCTGAAAGAAATTATTCAGCTCTCATTCGTCCTCCACCTCCGCCGCCCCCTCCTGAAATATTATTCCCTGGCATCAGATTCATTAATCTTATGGAGGAGGAGGAGGCTGCACCTTCGGGAGCTTGTACCATCATTCTAGGCTCAAAAACACAATCCAAGCCAAACCCGGGTCCGATTTCGGCACCCAGTTGTCTGTCGGATTCTCGAAAACTGACTATTTTGAACGTAACGGGCGGGACACGGACTAACCCTTGTCCCCAAAAATTGTCCATATCATGTGTCAATGTCCTAAAACCAGAACAAGAAAAGGCAATTGTTTCGACCTCCGTCGTTGGTTTTCTTCCCAGGACCACATTTTCACCGACCGACGACCCCTTCTTCATCTTCCATAATATTCTCACCCTACCATTATTGCGTTTGACGATGAGCAAGCGACATTTCCGTTCTCAATCTCATATGAAACGGTAATAATAATAATATCATTATTTTCCTGGGATTAGGTTTGGTGTGTTATCAGAAGTCACATGGTGTGTCCATCTGAAAATTAGGGTTGACTGTCGGGAATTTCCCGGTATATAAAAAAATGTTCACGGGCTTCTCTTCAAATATCGTTCCGATTTGTTTTCATTAAATTAATTTCTATCGGAGTTTTATAATAATAATAATAATAATCATCATCATCATAAATGGCAAAGAAGATTCCTTCTTTTGATTGAAATGTTTATATCACCGGACAACAACTTCTCAACTGTCTATTCTCGTTAACTGTTCTGTACCTAAGCCACCCGATTATTTCGGCCTAATCCAGCGAACCACTCGGCATGAAGACGACATGTCGAAGCATATAGCATAATTAGGCCCTAGCGCGGCACTATTGCAACGGCTTCGGCGCGGGGTCGTCCCTCCGCGAGTTAAAACTTTCCCGCCTCAGTGCAACCTCAGCGATATCTATCTTTGTTGAACCGAACAAACCTACGAGCTGCTCGCGACGGCGTCGAGAACGTGCCTCAAGGATCCCAACCTAAGTCGTCAGACATGGGAGACGAGCTCTTTCCTATTACTTGGTGAAGTCATGCCTTCCGTCTAAGTGACGTCGATCGTATCCTCACTCATCACCCTCGGCCGATTCCTGTCCTAAAATGTTTTCTAGACTAATGACTTTCTGTGTCGGCGATATTAAAGCCCCGTCGGACGATAAAATTTTTTACACGTTTAGAATTTATTCCCCGTATTAAAGCAAGAGACAAATAATTACAAGGAGACGTGCACGCATGACGAAGCTGATTTGTCTTCTTCCTCTAAAAAATTTTAGAGTTTTTCTTTTTTTTTTCTTTCTTTATTACCGCTTAATAAAAACCGCGTTAACTTCTCTTTTGTTTCTTAATTGTCTCCCAAAATTATTTAATTGTTTCCTCTCGCCGGACTTTCATAATTGAACGAAACTAAAAACAAGATCATTAACTTGACTTTGACCTTGAAAATTATTGCCCAACTTTGAAAACATGTCAAAAGCGAAAGTCCCGATTAATTTCTTTTATTATTCGCTTCTTCTAAGTTTGTTAGGTGTTTTTGATATATTAAATATAGGAAGAATTGCGTGATTTGCGGGTGTCTTCCCTATCGGTTTCGTTTATTTCTTTTTACATCATTTTCATTGGGGTTTAGGGTCAACCAAAACAAAAACAAACTTAGCTATGGCTCCACACATGTGTAGCACACGATACAATAGTTATTATGATCACAAAATATGTTATTTCGAGCTCACGAGAGACGTAGGACTTATCTTTCTCCATGTGCGAAATCGATCGCGCGAACGCACAATTATTTGTATCGTGCTAAAGTATTATATCCATCGGGAGAGGAGGGGGGGAACAGTTGTTATTTTAATCGAATCAGTTGGTGCCGTAATATTTAAATGATGGTCCGTTTATCCCCTTGATGAATATGTTTAAAGTAAGGGGGATATTTTAAAGGAGTTTATAATCAATAATGAGACCAGATTAGACGTATGGAGACGCGAAACATGTCCATCGGTAATGGAATCCCTCTAGAAACAGAATCGCAATATATTCGGACGTATCGAGATTTCCATCTACAGGTATTGTTTAATGCGGCTAACCTCAATGCCTTTTTTCTTTTAGTTAAAGAAAGGAAGGTCATCTGTTGTTGGCCATACAAGTGATGATAAGCTTAGAATAAGGTTGTTAGAATTGTTCAGTATCGACAGAGTTAGTTAGGCTAAGAAAAGAACACAATGAATTAAACAATGGACCCATCATCATCCTCCTATCAAAGGAAAGGGGTTCCGATAACGGCATAAATAGAGGTCAAATGGACAAAAAGCAATCGGACACGGACGCGGCACGAGAAAACAAAATCCAATCTTAATTAAACCGTTTGGACGTGTATCGACCAGCGGCGCCTTCTATTCGGCATGTCGCGGCAAACTCGGCGAAAACAAGGCGTGCGATTGTTGGCCTTTAACCAATGCATGGTATATATATATATATTCTCCTATAAAACCTCATCTTGGCCATAAGCATTATACATAAAAAAAAGAACTTTATGCAATGGTCGACAAAATGACGATTTATTCCATTCCGTTCCATTTTTTTCTTTTAAATCGGCCGACACTGATCATACTAATTAAATCTACAATGATCGACCGAAACGGCATTGGAATATTCTCAAAAATTAATAAACAACGACACAAGACCGTCAACTCTTAACCCCAGATTCCCATTCCATTTGCAACAAAAATAAATATATCAAAACCGCAAGGCAACCGGGTGTATGTATATATACAAAAGCTTGCGTTTCATCCAAGTTCACGGGTCCAAATTAAAATCTTATTCGGCGGTAGATTAATATATGGATTTTGATGATCCGTCGGTCACCGACTCTATCTTATCGAAGTCGTCACATCAGCAAATTGTGATCTGAAGAGAAACTAGAGACAAAAAAAACTGGGGTTTTTTACAATTTGCAGATATTGATTAGGGTTGTTGTTCCAAAGGAGGAGAAGATCACACACACCTTGTCAACTTGGAGAGGGGGAGAAACCGACTTTGAATGGCAGTTGAGAGGAGACACAAACACACACACACACACACACACAGAAACCCCATTTCAATTAACTTGTGGAAAGAAGAAAGGAAAAGGTTAGGCAGGCAGGGAGGGATGTGGAAAGCATAGGACTGCGGTAGACGAGAGCCAAAATTTGCGGAAATTATGATCTTACTCTTGAGACCTTGATCATATTATGATATATATATTATTAAACCTTAATATTATATGTTAAAAATCAAGAGGTGGGAGCGTGAATACGAACCAATCCCCGTTGCCGAATATGCAACATGCAAAGAGGGGGGGGGGGGGACAAATAAAAGCCACCAAAAACGCGTAAAAGCGCATGTGCCTTGATTGCGAGTTGCGATCGCTCGCCTATTCCTATCAAATTAATTTCACCTCCCCCCCTACCACCACCACCTACTAATAACCCAAACTATTTTCTTATTTTGTATATATAATTTCTGCTTACTCAGTTTATTTTAACTCTTTTTTAGTTCATTATAATAATCGTCCCTTCGCCCTTTCGCCATGCGTACAAGGATGTTCAAAACCAGAGCCCGCGGGCGTTTTTCTTTCTTGGTTTCGTCCTACACATGTTTTGATCGGGATTGGATGAATGTACTCAAAGAAAGTTGATAAAGAAACGATTGATGGGGGACGAGAAGTGAATAAGAGAGATGGGTTTGGCCAATTTGCCATGCAACATGGATGCAAGCTTTTCCTTTTGCATCTTTTTTTTTTTTAGCTTTCTGAGTTCATGAAAAGGATGGGAGGAAGAAGAGATACACCGATGGATGGATGGAGGAGGAGGGTGATGTGATGACCCTTTTCCATCACAAATTTGGGAAAGCGAAAGCAATGGGCCTCATTGGTTTTTAGCTTTTGCTTAAAACGAACAAGTAAGAGGGTTATGAAAAATGGAAAAGGGACGTGTGGATACACGAGTGTCATCCCCTTTTTCAGCCACAAATGAAGTCAAAATTTAGCCTTTTTTGATGACTAGTAGAGGAGGTGGTGTTACTCCTCATCTTACCTAAGTAGCTGTTGTAACATTACTAAACCTCTTCTGTACATCCCCAACAACACCACATCATCATCATCCATCAATCCAAAAAAATCTTAGGCTTCGGATGATGACAATCTCAAACGAATAAAACTTGTGCCTTCCCTCCTCGAAAGATTACATTATGACGACATTTATGATTCGCAGTCGAGAAAAAAAAAAAAAAAGAAACAAGAAATGCGTTGACCAACCTGGGTGTGGGTGGCACAACTCCATAGAAGGATACGATGGAATGGTTAAACATAGGAGACAAGTCGTCCTTGCGTTTGATTAAATGGGATCCTTGGAGGCGCCTCCTCTTTCAAATCCACATGAACCGCTAACTCATCATCGTCATCCATTCATCCTCTTAAACGACAACCACAACATTCGACGCTCTTGATCGTACGTTGTCGGGTCCAAAACAACTGGCCACAATCAGTTCAGTGGGTGCGATCGTACGTACGGTGAGTTTAAGTCCTTGTTATTATCCTTTCCATCAAAGGACGAGGATTATACGACGATCAAGATCACCCAAGGAAACACCACGTATGTCTCATCCGCATGTGAAGTGTAAAAGTGATTTCATGTTCAAATTTCGGACCTACTTTTTTAATGTTCCGAGGAGGAGGCAGAGATGGAAACCTCAACTGTTGAAAAGCCTGAGGGTGAGGACAGCACAGACAGGACAGTACCATTCTGAAAACAACGCCCAACCCAACCCAACCCAACGTACGTGTGTGTAAAAGCCTCGATAAAAATTTAAAGGCGGACATTAAAGTAAACAAAACAATAATTAAAGGAAAAAAATGAAAGTAACGAATGGGCAAACTCTTCTTCTTCATCCCCCTCCCCTGTTTACACCACGTAATTTTAGACCTGATTCGAAAATTTAATTTATTAATTCAATCCACCGCAAATCTGATTTAATCGATGACTTAAGAAAATTTATTTAATATTTTTCCAATGGAGAATCTAATCATGGAGGATCAAAGGATACTCAGTTTTCCCGACAAAATCTAATCAGGATTCCCAATAAAAAAAAATCATAAAGATAGAATTATAAAAGTTAAATAAAAGTTATCGAAAATTCTCTAAAAAAGACAGTACCAAAAAATCAAAATACACCATCAATATACAAATTAGATCTCGAACAGCTACTTAATTATCTTCTTGTAACTTATTCTTTAGAAAATGAGAATAGAATAAGTGTTCTTATTCTTGTATTTTACGTTACCGTGTCTGAAAGTTTTTGCAATCATATTTTTTTAATTTTGTATTAGTATCCGTCGTGTCGCAGCGTGTTGTTTTATCCACGGACACTCTTCCTTTCCTAAATTCAAGGCCGGTCCATCCCCACGTCATCATCAAATCCCACAATAAACACACCCTCGTCATCCCTAAACAAAATGGACGTCCCCCCTCCCTCCTCCTAATCCCTATACCTTATTATTATTATTATTATTATTATTATTATTATATTAATCGGCTAGATTTTCTAATTTACGGAAAGAGGTAAAAACGCAAGGAATGACGACGAATACACGAATACGGGCTTCCGCCTTTAACCGCCAGCTGTCGGTCCTGACTTACCTGCGATCGCCGGTTGCGCCGTGTTGCCCCTGTCTCTTATACACATCTACTTTTTTTTTTAATTCCCAAATAAAGAAGAAGGAAAACTTAAAAAAGGGACTTGCTTTGTTTTCATTTCGTTTCGTTTTCATTCCCCAGACCCTCCCCCCCAACCCTGTCTCTATATCTCTCTCTCTTTCTCTCAAAACGTGGGAGAAATCGAAAACCCTCGTTGTCAGAAGTGAGTTCGGAAGAGGGGGTTTGAAGCCATGCGCGAGTGAGTCATTCGGTCGATGGAGAAGAAGGATGAAGCCGATGACGACCGCAACCACCTGAAGTCCACCCCCCGCGGGGACCTAATGTCAGCCCCCGTCTTCGGCGACTGTGACGCTGCCCCTCTTTCCCTAGGGTTTATGGACATGCTGGGCGGCCCCTCCTACCACGATTACTACTTCAATTACGGTTCGGGAGGCGGCGCCCCGTCGCTGTTCGATTTGCTCCAGCAGCCGCCGCCCCCGCCGATACATCAGCAGGCCGCGTCCGGTTCTTCCATTCCCTGGGAAGACCGACGGAGGCAGCAGCCCGCGGCGGCGGCCGAGTCGTCGGAGGTGGTGAACGCGCCGACGACGCCGAACTCGTCGTCGGTGTCTTGTTCGTCGACGGAGTGGGGTAACGCGGAGAAGACGGGGGAGGCGAAGGAAGAGGAGGAGGGTCAGGACCAGGACAGCAAGACCAAGAAGCAGTGAGTGTGTTTTTGATCTACTCTACTCTTTTGGGGATATTACCATGCTCTTTTCTTACGGTCATTAGATTTTAAAATCTTTGTTGGGTCTATGTTAAAATCTTTCGTCTAATTTGATGATTGGAAAGCTGATGGATTTTCTGAGGAGGAGAGGGGAGAGGGGAGGGGTGGGATTTGGAAGACAACAAGGACAAGAATGAGATACGCGTAATTGACTGTTGGACAGCTAAAAAGTGCATTCCAAGCCATGTTCTTCGATTGAGTGGGATCGACTTTTATTTTTTATTTTAATTTTTACCTCTTAAATAATTTCGTCTCTTCGGGGAGTTCAGATTGATTGTTGCTGTATCTTTTGGGGGTTTTTTTTTAGGGGATAATATCAGTTCGATATGCGACAATTACTCTTCATTACATCCTACGGATGAAGAAAAAATAAGACAGAGAGTATTGTGTTTTGGACTGAAGATAAGGTTTAATAATGATAACGAGTCCTTTGTAGCGCATTCTTAGCATGAAATCCAGTGGGAACGCCGTGTTCTTTCTTGCTTCCTTCACTGTGGACTTTTCGTCTGTGTTTTTGGTTTTTCTTTTCTTTTCTGTAAACATGTGGCGTGGGATTCTATGTTTTAGGTTGAAAGCCAAGAAGATGACTCAGAAGAGACAAAGGGAGCCGAGGGTCGCGTTCATGACCAAGAGCGAGGTCGACCACCTCGACGACGGCTATCGTTGGCGAAAGTATGGCCAGAAGGCCGTCAAGAATAGCCCCTTTCCCAGGTAATGACGCGTCGTGGTCGGAGTTGTTACATTGACGGGATCGAGTTTAGGTTTGTTTTGATAAGTAAGTTTTTTTTTTTTTGGCAGGAGTTACTACCGCTGCACCAGCGGAGGATGTGGAGTGAAGAAGAGAGTAGAGAGGTCCTCCGATGATCCTACCATCGTCGTGACCACGTACGAAGGCCAGCATAACCATTTAAGCCCAGCAATGCCGCGCGGGGCTCTAGGTTTCCCGCAGGACCTGTCGGTATATGGCGGCGGACCTCCGGTTCAACCCTCATTCCTTCATCGTATTAACTACCCTTTCCCGTTTAGTCCAACGTCTTCCTCGCCACACCCTATTATTCCTCCTCCTAACTCCTTAACCCATTTCGATTCCGCCCCGGCCAATTTCAGTTCGTCGTTCCTCTCAAGTTTGTTAGAGGATCGGAAACGGTTTGGACCGTCGCAACCACCTTCTTCATCAACTACTCCTGCTACTACTGCTCCTCCTCCTACAACTACCTCAACTAGTACCACAGCTTCGCTCGCGGCAAGAGATCAAGGGCTGCTTCAGGATATCATTTCTCCATCGCAAACGTGGAAGGATCCGAAACAGGAGTAACAAGGGTACGTGCTTCGTTAAGTTAGCTCATCGATGAACTAATATATATGGTATGCATTCATTCCCTGATCTCCTCCTCGTTGCCAAAAAAAAAAAACAAAGAAAAGAAGAAGGAAAGGAAGACATTGTAGTTTTAGCTGGGAAACATTTTAGTGACTTTGTCAAGGAGGCGTCGCTAAGCAGCGCGGTGTCGCCGTGACTCCTTCATCTCCATTCTCCCTGTACTACTAGAATATCTGGACGCCTAGAGACGCGTCTTCTTCGCCATAACTGTGATATTGTAATGGTTTTAGTCGTAACCACATCACGTAGGAAAGGGAAGGGGGGGCGGGGCGGGGGTTGGGATTTCTTGATTCTAGTTAAAATTTACACTCCTCCCCCACCCTCTTTCCTTCTCTTGACGACTTAATCTCATGGGCCACTCAACAGTTTCATGTATGCTTCTCTTACAGACATCTTTGTATATATTACATACATAAACTTCTCGATTCCAAGATGTAGATCCGGTTTTCCATTCTCGTGCCGCACTTCTCACGTCGCGAAGCTTCTTTTACCGAAGTTGCGCGAAAAGGGGAAGGACTAGGGTTTCGTAGAAATATCAGATTCATTGTTTTTAGGAGTGGCCGGATAACGTGGGGAGGAGGGTTTTCAACACGCTTAGTTGTTGTGCACTAACAAAACAATGGGAGGATGAATCAAAGTGCTCCCTCTCTCAATGGAATAATTAGGCCGAGGGTATCTCTTTATTCATTTATTTTTTCCAGGTTTTGTGATGGGATGGAGATGATTTTCACATTGATGAAGATGTTGAAAAGAGAAAGGTAAATGAGGGAGGAAGGAAAGCGATGATTCCTTTCACCTGCTACTGAAGACCAACCCTTCCCCCGGAATCATCTCCAAAGTGGTCAAATTTACAAGTTGGTCGACATATACATACCTTCGTTTCGTTACCCTTTCATCCCATCGATCAATATCTACACGAACCTATCTATTTATGGAGGGTTTGGGGATTGCAACTAGGGTGGAACAAACAATGACTTGACCAACTTGAATCCCATTACCAGCCCCCCCATCAACACTCTCATCTTTATTTTCCCATCACCCACTTGCAGTATCCTCCCCACACCCCACCCCACCCCACTTTTTGTCCCTTTTTCTAGATATTGCTTGTGGCGATGGAGAAAAATAATAATAAAAAAATGAATCGGGGATGTGGGGTTTGCATGTACATGTATGGCATAAAGGGAATCATAGCTCCTTTCTTTCACATAAGCAAGAGAAGAAAAGGAGATGGGGTTCGAGATCTTTATTTTCCTTTTGGCATCGCTTTTTAGACGTTTCTCGTGTGTCCATGATTCGCGATGGAAGGAACTCTTTCCTTTCCTTTTCCTTAAAAAAAAAAAAAAAACCCAACACGTGCTACTACAACTGATGCTACAAGATTTAGTCGACACCATTAGAAGAGGAAAAAAAAAAACTACAATTCGACATTTTTTCTTTTTAGCGTTTAAAGTCATGCAAACAATTATTTCTTTGGAGACACGTGAATAATTGCATTAATTATTGCGACCAAACATCAAAATAACCCAATTTTTTCGCCTCAGTCTTCTCTTCAGACATGGGACATTATTGTTCCCCGTCTACTTACTATTATTAACACACCAAATCCCGAAATGATTCATATCAGAATACGTGACATCCGCGGGGGGAAATCATTTCAAAATCGTCGCAAATCCTACCAAAATTTAATTTTCAAGCTTGACTGCGCCCCTCCCTGGTCAAACTATCACTTCCCATTCACATTTAAGACACCAACAGAGAGAAGTGTCTGTCTCTTATACACATCTAGATGTGAACTTTAGGACAATGATTGATTATTTTTAAATCATGTCATTAGTTACTAAATGGTTGACTAAAACTGGTTTGGGTTGGGGGAGGGGGGTGTCTTTTGAAACTTGTGCCCCCCCCCCGGCCCCTCCTCCAAAAGAATGCTTTTGACTTTGGTTGTCTTGCATTGTATTTTATAACAATATATAACCTCGATCCATTTTAAACTTTTTGAATCACTTGCCCCGAGAGAGAGATTTTGCCTTATTGTTGACCATGAAGAAGGAACCTCCTGAGAAGAGAATATATATTCCTTCGCCAAACATTCGTTTGAAGGTGTGATTGCATCGAGCACATACAAATTTAGGCGTGACCATGTCCTGCGGCCGTTCGCATGCACGTGGTTCGAGTACTCTCGAAGAAGTAGACGCGAACTGTACCCGCCGTTGACATGTCTGCGTTGGATCGATTTTTAACAGGAGCCGAGGACTAATCTTTTTGGTTGAAAGGTCCGAGAATAGTAGTATATGGTCATCGTCGTCATTGTTGTTTCGGGCCGAGGCCCACATCTAAAGATTTGCTACACGATTCGAAGGCCCATATTGAAACAAACTTCACTTTTTAATAGTTTGTGACGTTTAATCATCCTCTTCCTAAGCTCACTGGCTTGCCGCCCCTTTCACAATTATTCTCCTCTCAAAGTTCGCGAGGCTTTACCGGGCGTGGCGCGCGGTTGGTACAAGTGGTTGGCCGCTTGATATCGCTTAAACAAGATCTCAGATTTGGGTTATTCGGGGCAAAGCTTCAAATACCGAACGGGCAACAAAAAATGTCTGACTATAAATAAATTTGATACGTAGCGATCACGATTTTGTAAGTAGTTAGGAGATGTCTTCCTGTTGTAAAATTGATGAATGCTAATTCGCGCATGTCATTCTTGTATTATAATATCTCCATGAAATCTTGGTAATAACAAAGAGAGGATGCAACTTATTTAGAAACATTGTTATTAAACTCCTAGTTCACATCCAGAAATAAGAAAACATGTTTTGTTTAGAACAATCTCTTTGATCAATACTGTTTTCGTTGTTACCATCGGGCATGAATCTAGAGACGTGTGATGATTCAGTGTTTCCACCATAAAACAAAAGAGCTTTTTTTTAACAAAAGCCCCATACGCCACACGAAATCACAAACCGAGACTTAAACAGACCACAACATCCACGCGTTGGACATCATCAATCATACCATGGATTGAATGTTCCAACACTTATTCACTCGGCAAACACCACCTTCTTCACAAAACACTTGAGACTTTTTTTTCCGTGTTGATTTCTCGTCCATCACCCCCTTTTCACGGTTTATTCATGCGGGGGACCCTCGGATTCACGTCGACGATGATACGTTGGGAACCCGGTTCAGTTTCAGCAGTGTCATCACCAAAGGTACCTTGGTTAGGGTTCTGGCCATTAACGGCCAATGATGATTCGCTGCTGCTCATCGTTGTCGCAGCACCGGTGGTCGAACTACTCAGGGCATTAGTCGTGACAGCTGCAGTACCGGCGCTTGTCTTCCGATCGATGGACCGATGGTTTTGACTTAACGAATTTGAATCGTCCTCAAGAGCTCGAGGAGTCGCCATGGTCAGCGCGATGGCTACGCAGAGTATGAACACAGCCTTCATTGTGCGAGCCCTGCAATTTTCATTTAAAAAAAAATGCTTAAACATGAACGGATTGAACAAAAGAAGCTACGCATATTTCATGCAAAATTCTGAATATCTAACCTTCTTTCCTCGTTCCTTCTCAATTGAGCCGTATCCTCTTACTTGGTGTTGTGCTTGTTTCCATGGCAAGGCCAATTTATGGGCGAAGATCGAAGCCGGCATTTGTTAGGGTTAGGGAGCAGGATTAATGCGCTTCTACTGTAATAATGCCGAAGGGGCAGAAATATCAGTGGGAAATACAACCGATGATGATGATGACACCATTAGTAGCAGCGATTCAAAGGTGATGATAATACTCAACATTTTGCTAATAGCACATAAACAATAACTAAAATGTAAATCTAAGTACCCCTTTGGATGCATGAGGTTGTGAAATTCAATAAGGTTGATGATGATGAGGAGGAGGAGGAGAGAATCATGGGATGATGTCCCCCCCCCCCCCCC
>JARUPW010001020.1:715315-732485 GCA_029817735.1 Melastoma sanguineum
ATCAGTGTAGGGGAGATTGTGGTGGATAAAAGTGAAAAAGAATGAACTAATTTCCTGTAAGCAATAATTGACCCAACCACAACACTAATATCCATTAGAAACCACCATGCCGAATCAGAAGTCACTTTGGGAGGGAGAAGAAAAAAAGATGAGTTCAAAGTGTTTCTCTTGCATTTCCCGAATTGTAGTGTTGTTTTACACCATCACTTTGGGCGAGAAAATGATCAATGGAGTTAGTGTCCTTACGTCGGGGGCCCTCCAAAACAACTTGCTTTTCGTCCCCAAGTTAGTGCCACAGGGACCAACACTAGCACCACCAAAACTTGCTCATGGAGCCGATGCTGAGACGATTCCAATAAGTGAAATAAACGACGCACTAAGAATAGAAGATCCCTCACGGAATGCCTGCCCTGTTCAGTAAGGAGTGAGTAGAAAACCCTGTCCATGAACTATCTGATTGACTGAGGTTGCTACGCTACGCCCTTTGTACTTTATGTGATTCCCCAGTGCGTTTTCTATTTAGTACAGCCGCGCAGATGGTAGAACCCCCACCAACTTACATTCACAAGCCTTGGCAGAGCCTGATATTTTTACTACGCGAGAGGTGAAGGGTTGTGTAGCAATTAAGGCTCTGGTTCAACAATCGTTACAATTTGTGTGTTGTTGGATCGTTCGGGAACACTAAGAGGGGGGTGAATTAGTGTTTTTAACTTTTTCGCCATTTCTCAGTGTCAGCGGAATGATTTATAGTGGTTCGGCCTTAATTGACCTACGTCCACTTTCCACAATAAGGTGATTCCACTATATAAAAATAATGGGTGCAAAAAGCCCTTGCACTAGGCGTATGTTTCTCTCACAAAGTGAGATTTAGAATCCTGTACAATAGATGATCACTCCTGGCAACGGTCAGCTCCTCACACAGTGGACGTCTGCTCGTGTCCAGCAGAATGATGCTCACTCTCAGCAATTGATAGCTCAATGGATTCCACACAGCTCGTTGTCGCTTAATATAATCCTGACTTATCAAAGAACACAGACAACGTTATGTTAGAGTATAAAATCCTCACAGATAATTCCTTACAGTGAAGACGACTTCTCGCGAGAGCAGCTCGTGTTCTGATTCACAGCAAAGGAATGCTTCGGCACTTGTTTGCTCAGAAGAGGATTTCCACAAAGATCTTGTCTCTCCTTAAGATAAACTGCACTTGCTTAAGAGACACCACAAAGTTGAACCACAAAGACAGAAACCACACAAAAAATCACAAAGAAAACCACAAAGACCACTTAGAAGGTATACGTCCTACACTCAGTTCGGACGTGCACGGTTACCACAGCCGTGACTCACTGCACTGCACACCCAGTGCCTAGGGTGGAATTTTCCGATCCGTTGGCTTCCACGGCAACCTGCTTTACTAGCCCTCTGTATCAGGCGTTCAAGACTTCTGCACAGCACCCCTGTGCTCGGGAGGAACTCTTTCCACTCCGGCGGTGTTCCCACTCCTGCTCTACCCTGCAGGCACGAGACTTCTGGCGCGCACCCGCCAAGTGCGTGTCTAACTGCTCAAACTCCGTAGGCTCGAGACTTCCCTCGAAAAGACACGACAAGAACGGCTTCTTGCCGATGGTCAGCAACCGGTTACTGAATTCAGAGGGCAGGTATTCACTTAGCTTCCCTCAGGCGATTCGCCGGCTGCTCGTTGAACGCACCGAGGACACTTAGTCCCTCTCAGACGATCAAAGGATTTGACCTCAGCCCTTGACACTCTCACACGCAGCTTGCAAGAGAAAGAACCAGGAGACACTTAGCCACTTCCGCCTCTCCGTCGACGCACAAAGCTCACTTAGACCACTTAGACCACTTAGACCACACAGACGCACAAAGGCAGAGAGAAAATGTCGTCCTTGGTCTGATTATAACGGAGAAAGAAGCATAAGGGACGTCCAGGCAATCTTCGAGATTTGTTGCCAAAACTGGCAGCCAGGATTCAGCAACAGTCTGCTCGACATTTGGTGTCCCATAGAAGGAAAGATCCAACGGTAACTTCCTCTATTTGTATCAATTAGATAATTTATTTCCAATCTATATATTATCTAATCATTATTATCTAATAGATTGTGATAATCAAATATATTTAATTTGATATTTTCTCCCATTACAGCGAGACATTGCTGCAGAAGATCAGAGAATATTTTTGTTTCCAAAAATAACAATTGGAAAGGTAACTTCATGTATTTTGTTGCCTAATAGTTTATAATAAGATCATTAGGCTACGTTAAACGAACCTAGACGTTCAGAATAATTATCTGAAATAGATTAAAATAAATCTTAGAATAAATCGTGATTATTAAAAATATGTTTCCATATTTTCAACAATCTATGCGTAATATCGCAGTAACAGCATACTGCAACGCAGTAATATATAACTATGATTCAGCAACGCATTGCTCAAGCTCATCACTAAGAATGAACACATAACTTGTGAAACATTACTACTGACCACAGTAACGTGTTGCTTAAGTTCATCATCAAAACCAGGTCAACATTCTCCCCCTTTTTGATGATGAACAAATATGGACTTAGGGATCGAGCTTTGTTCTCAACTCCCCTGAACTTATTTTTCTCCCCTTTTTGTCATATCAAAAGAAAAAGAAAAAGGATAACAAAGGATAGTTTTATTATAGTGCAGCAAGAATATGCTAGCACTCAAAGACAAAGTCCAACAGCAAGCCAACAGTTGCTGCAATGTTATCAAAAAGAAACAGTTTCTAAACAAGTTCAGAAGCAGAAGAGCATAGCTTCTTTCCAGAACAACAGAGTAGATACCAAAGATAGAGAAGAGTAGCTCAATCCTAAACGGAGAGCATGGCCTCAATCCTCGGCATTGTCAAGCAAGGTCTGGACCATCTTTTCCAGGCGGGTCAGCCTCTCAGCAAATCCATCCAGCCTCTCAAGAATGGAGCGCCTGGTGTAGCTTAGTTCCTCACAGAGGACCTTTTGCAGCTTAGACGAAGAAGGGACTCATCCTTGGATGAAGCAGCTGCTCTCTCACGCTTAGCATAGCGCTGTTTGCCCGGTTCTGCTGTGGACTTACCACGGACAGAAGCAGCAATTCTCTCGCTTGGTTGGCTTTTTAATGAAAACACCATCCACATGAACATATCCCATACTGGCAACAGAATTAGCTCCAAATAAGCTGAGTAGTCCATGTGTCCATTTGGTTCTCAGGAACTACCTGCTCACCATATAACTGCAGCAGTGCAGTAACAATATGTGCGAATGGAAGTGCCTTGGTCTCACCTGAACACAAGAAGCCATGTGGCCAATATAACACTTCCGAAATTCACAGGAATACCTCTCTTAAGATGAACCATCAGATTCCAATCTCTTGGCATGACCGTGTCAATGCTGCCAATCCGAGGGGCCAAGCAGGACATTATTGCCTTGTGAAACATCCGGTTGCTGAAACTCAGGCCGGTGCTTTTCACATCCATTTGAAATAACTTAAAGTTATTATAGCAAGCATATGCTAGAAGTAAGCGTATTGCTTCTAGACGTGCCACTGGGGCGAACGTTTCATCATAATCGATACCTTCTTCTTGTGAGTATCCTTTAGCTACAAGTCTGGCTTTATTCCTTATAACATTTCCAGACTCATCAAGTTTATTTCGATAAACCCATTTTGTTCCAATAATGGAACGATCATTGGGTCTAGGTACTAAACTCCAAACTTCGTTTCTCTCAAAATGGTTCAATTCCTCTTGCATAGCAAGAATCTAATTAGGGTCATCAAGAGCATCATCAATACCTTGAGGTTCATCTTGAGAGATAAAAGCAGAGTATTCACAGTACAAACTTGCTGTATTGCGGGTTCGCACTCCTGTGTGTAAAGAACCTATTACTTGATCAATAGGATGTCTTTTCTTATATAACGAAGGAACACGATTCTCAATTTGAATATCCTGGAAATCACCAGAAGCATTTTCAGCAGGCACTTGCTGTACATCTGCTACAGTGTTTCCGTTCGGATTATTGTCAGCAATCATTTGCTGGGAGGTTTCATTTGATGCTGTTGTTGAGGATTGTGCTGCTGCTTCCACAGCAACTTCCTCCTGTGTCGGAGAATCATCAATTTTAACATTGATAGACTCTTCAACAGTTAGAGTTCTTTTATTAAAAACTCTATATGCTTTGCTCGTTAGGGAGTATCCTAAGAATATGCCCTCATCAGATCGAGCATCAAACTTTCCAACACCATCTTTGATCGGTCTTAAGATGTAACATTTGCTTCCAAATGGATGAAAGTATGAGATATTAGGCTTTCTGCCTTTATATAATTCATAAGGAGTTTTACCTAATGAGTGTCTCAAATGAATACGATTTGAGATGTAGCATGCTGTGCTTACAGCTTCAGCCCAAAGATTTTTAGCAACCTCACTTTCCAGCAACATGGTTCTCGCCATGTCTTGTAAGGTTCGATTCTTTCGCTCTACAACTCCATTTTGCTGTGGAGTGTATGGAGCAGAGAAATTATGGTTAATACCATATTCTTCACAAAAAGAAGTAAAGTCATGGTTTTCAAATTCGGTACCATGATCCGTTCTTATGCTTCTTAGAGGTTTTTCTCGTTTTGAAGTTGTTTGACTAAAGTTTCAAAGGTTGCAAATGCATCACTTTTGTGAGCTAAGAATTTAACCCAAGTGAATCTGGAAAAGTCATCTACCACAACTAATCCATAACGTTTACCTCCAAGACTTTGAGTCCTTGTTGGACCAAATAAGTCCATATGAAGTAAATCAAGCGGAGCTTTGCTTGAAATCATATTTTTACTTTTAAAGGATACCTTTGTTTGTTTGCCAATAGAACAAGCTTTGCAAACCTGATCATTGTCAAACTTGATTTTAGGCAATCCCTTAATGATGTCCTTTTTGACAAGTTTGGACAGCAAGTCGTAGTTAGCATGTCCCATCTTTCTATGCCACATAGTAGCTTCGTCCTTAACGGACAAGAGACAATTTTCTCCAGCAGAGATGTTCTTAAAGGACAGGATATAGATGTTTTTCTTGCGTTCACCAACGAAGCAAGTGACACCATCCCGTGAAAGGTTACATGTTCTCTCATTGAAAGAAACATTGTAACCTTTATCGCATAATTGGCTGATACTAATCAAATTGTGTTGGAGGCCTTTAACATAAAGAACTCCTTCAATGGTTAGGGAGTTAGAACAGCAAATGGTTCCTGTTCCTTTAACCATCCCTTTTCCATTGTCACCAAAAGTGACAGCACCACCATCTTGGAAAACCAGTGTGGAGAATAAGGAGACATCTCCTGACATATGCCTCGAACAGCCACTATCTAAGTACCATACATGGTCCTTAGCGATGGACTTGAAGCATCCCTGAAATAGAGAAAGAATTTAAGTAAGTCGTTGCTTCCATTTAACAATAGAACCATCAACTTTAGAAGTAATGCCAAGCATGTCATTTCGCCGCACATGGCAATTTTTAATGAAATGATCCGGCTTTCTACAATAGTAACAAAGCCTAGGTAACCTTTAAATAATAAAATGAGACTCGCCATTCCTAACATGAGGGGGAACATATTTCCCATGTCGTGAATGTTTCTCATTTCCAGAATCATGCATCTCATGCATACATAAATCAGTTTTGTTGTTTACAGCATCAAGTTGCTGCTGCAGCTCCTCAATCTTTGATTTGGATCGAGAAAGTTGCTTTTCCGCTTTCTTAGCCTTTACTGATAAATCTTCCCTAAGAGAAGCGTTCTCAGCACTTAAGAATTTATTTTCCTTCTTAAGAGCTTTATTGTTTGCGGACAAAAACTCAATTTTATCATAGAGTTCTGAGAAAAGATTCTCAATATCTTCAGCAGATAGATCAGAAGGTGAGAAAGCATTTACCTTCTCAGTTTCAGCATCAGTTTGNNNNTGTGGACTTACCACGGACAGAAGCAGCAATCTCTCGCTTGGTTGGCTTTTTAATGAAAACACCATCCACATGAACATATCCCATACTGGCGACAGAATTAGCTCCAATAAGCTGAGTAGTCCATGTGTCCATTTGGTTCTCAGGAACTACCTGCTCACCATATAACTGCAGCAGTGCAGTAACAATATGTGCGAATGGAAGTGCCTTGGTCTCACCCTGAACACAAGAAGCCATGTGGCCAAATATAACACTTCCCAAATTCACAGGAATACCTCTCTTAAGATGAACCATCAGATTCCAATCTCTTGGCATGACCGTGTCAATGCTGCCAATCCGAGGGGCCAAGCAGGACATTATTGCCTTGTGAAACATCCGGTTGCTGAAACTCAGCCCGGTGTTCTGCAAATATCCGCTGACAGCAACCACCTCACCATCGTTGATGGTCTGATAAGCTTCCAGCTTTCCCTCATTGATCACCCTCAAGTTGTTAACAAGATCAGATTCAAAGAGGGGGCAAACATCAAACACAGAGAAAACAAAGGTTTTCTCATCTACCAACACCTTGATGAATTTAATGAGAGAATCTTCCTTATGAAAGGTAATATTGGCATAGAATTCCTTGACCTTTGAGATGGAACCGATGCCATCATATTCACAAAAGGATCGCCAGGTCAACCTTTCAAACATCTCAGCAAAGCAGAGCTCATGTTGAGTAAACCAATCAAAGTCTACACGCTTGCATGCAGCAATATTGCGCTTGGTTATGTTTCTATTTGGCATAGTATCATCAGCAAGAATCCGATTTAACTCAGCCAGAGAAACATACTGATCAACCTTAGGAATAAAAACAGAGGAATCTGCATTTCTCAATTTCTTTTGAATAGGAGAGCCAGAATGCATACCATCCCTTATACCAGCATAAGGTCGCTTCATCCTGGTGCGAGAAGCTATACCCAGAGAAGAGCGAATCGAAGGATTCTGAACAGAGCCGATCACCTCCACATTCTCATCCTCGTCAGGAGTCTCTTCAGCCAAAGAGTCCTGTTCATCGGCGCTCTGGAAATCCTCAGGATCCTCAGCGCTTTTCTTGCCTTTTTCGGCTTGAGTCTCCGCGTCAGTAGCAGGGGAGTTTGCTGCTTTGGGTGACGCAGAAGCAGACTTGGTAACCGCCTCAGGTGGAGCGGTTTCCTCCTCAACAACGAGGGTTTTTTCCTTAGCGCCCTCAGGTTCGCCAAAAGCGGTAGCATCACCAGTTGAAGCCACATTGTCCTTGGCAGGAACCATAACAGGTGTCTCCTTGGTCTCAGTGACCACCGGAGCAGGAGTTTGCATCATCAAGAGCTCCCCCTCAGTAACTGACGGAGGCTCCATAGCAGGTAGTTGCTGGGCAGAAGCAGCCACAGCCTGTGACCGTTTCTTGGGAGTTCCCTTGCCCTTTCCAGATTTCGCAGATTTGGGTGCCATTGTAGGAGGATCACAAGGAAGAAAGAAGAAGGAAGAAGATCGAGGTTGAAGAAGAAACGAGGGAGTTTTAGGGATTTGAAAAACAAACCGTAGGTGGTTTTGTTTTTATAATATATTTAGAAGAGAAAAAGAAGGAAATAAAAGATATAGTTTTTGATTGGCACCCCACGAATGTTTCTGAATTATTTTTAGGAATTTTATATTCCTATCGAGAATTTCTCAAGAATGATAATATCATCTTAGAGATTGAGATTACATATCCCTAATTCACTTCGTAAATATTCAAACCTCTCTTTGTCAAGTGGTTTAGTAAGGATATCAGCAAGCTGTTGCTCAGTATTTACATACTGAATATCAACCTTACCGCTTTGTACATTATCACGTAGAAAATGGTGTCTCAACTCAATATGCTTAGATCTTGAGTGATAGACAGGATTTCGTGATAAATTAATTGCACTTGTGTTATCACACATTATTGGAATAGAATCAAAATGAAGATCATAATCTTCGAGTTGTTGTCGCATCCATAGTAACTGCGCACAGCAACTAGCTGCTGATACGTATTCAGCCTCAGCTGTGGATAAAGCGACAGTTGTCTGCTTCTTAGAGAACCAGGAAATAAGCATATTTCCCAATAGTTGGCAAGTACCAGACGTGCTTTTCCTATCAATACGACATCCAGCATAGTCAGCATCTGAATATCCTCTAGGATCCAGCAACGATTCTCTTGGATACCACAGACCTAAGCTAACAGTTCCTGCGAGGTATCGAAAGATCCTCTTAACTGCAGCAAGGTGTGACTCTTTTGGAGCAGACTGATATCTAGCGCATAAGCATACGCTGAACATAATATCTGGTCGTGAAGCAGTAAGATATAGCAATGATCCTATCATACTTCTGTATAGCTTGGAATCAATTTCCTTTCCACTTTCGTCTTTATCAATTTTGGTATTACTACCAATTGGAGTTGACAAAGGTTTAGCATTCTCAAGATCAAATTTCTTGAGCAACTGTTTGCTGTACTTTTCTTGATGGATGAAAATTCCATCTTCCGTTTGTTTAATTTGAAGTCCGAGGAAGAAAGTAAGTTCTCCCATGAGACTCATTTCAAATTCTCCTTTCATTAGATTAGAGAATTCATTACATAATTTTTCATTAGTTGAACCAAATATAATGTCATCGACATATATTTGAGCAACTAAAAGATCAGCATCCTGTTTCTTAAGAAACAATGTTGTATCGATTTTTCCACGCCTATATCCCTTTGCTATAAGAAAGGAACTAAGCTTTTCGTACCATGCTCGCGGAGCTTGCTTAAGCCCATACAAAGCTTTAGAGAGCTTATAAACATGATTACGATACTTTGGATCGGTGAATCCAGGAGGTTGTTCAACATAGACTTCCTCTTTTAGATCACCATTTAGGAAAGCACTTTTCACATCCATTTGAAATAACTTGAAGTTATTATAGCAAGCATATGCTAGAAGTAAGCGTATTGCTTCTAGACGTGCCACTGGGGCGAACGTTTCATCATAATCGATGCCTTCTTCTTGTGAGTAACCTTTAGCTACAAGTCTGGCTTTATTCCTTATAACATTTCCAGACTCATCAAGTTTATTTCGATAAACCCATTTTGTTCCAATAATGGAACGATCATTGGGTCTAGGTACTAAACTCCAAACTTCGTTTCTCTCAAATTGGTTCAATTCCTCTTGCATAGCAAGAATCCAATTAGGGTCATCAAGAGCATCATCAATGCCTTGAGGTTCATCTTGAGAGATAAAAGCAGAGTATTCACAGTACAAACTTGCTGTATTGCGGGTTCGCACTCCTGTGTGCAAAGAACCTATTACTTGATCAATAGGATGTCTTTTCTTATATAACGAAGGAACACGATTCTCAATTTGAATATCCTGGAAATCACCAGAAGCATTTTCAGTGTGTGCAGCAGGCACTTGCTGTACATCTGCTACAGTGTTTCCGTTCGGATTATTGTCAGCAATCATTTGCTGGGAGGTTTCATTTGATGCTGTTGTTGAGGATTGTGCTGCTGCTTCCACAGCAACTTCCTCCTGTGTCGGAGAATCATCAATTTTAACATTGATAGACTCTTCAACAGTTAGAGTTCTTTTATTAAAAACTCTATATGCTTTGCTCGTTAGGGAGTATCCTAAGAATATGCCCTCATCAGATCGAGCATCAAACTTTCCGACACCATCTTTGATGGGTCTCAAGATATAGCACTTACTTCCAAATGGATGAAAGTATGAGATATTAGGCTTTCTGCCTTTATATAACTCATAAGGAGTTTTACCTAATGAGTGCCTCAAATGAATACGATTTGAGATGTAGCATGCTGTGCTTACAGCTTCAGCCCAAAGATTTTTAGCAACCTCACTTTCCAGCAACATGGTTCTCGCCATGTCTTGTAAGGTTCGATTCTTTCGCTCTACAACTCCATTTTGCTGTGGAGTATATGGAGCAGAGAAATTATGGTTAATACCATATTCTTCACAAAAAGAAGTAAAGTCATGGTTTTCAAATTCGGTACCATGATCCGTTCTTATGCTTCTTAGAGAAACACCTTTCTCATTTTGAAGTTGTTTGACTAAAGTTTCAAAGATTGCAAACGCATCACTTTTGTGAGCTAAGAATTTAACCCAAGTGAATCTGGAAAAGTCATCTACCACAACTAATCCATAACGTTTACCTCCAAGACTTTGAGTCCTTGTTGGACCAAATAAGTCCATATGAAGTAAATCAAGCGGAGCTTTGCTTGAAATCATATTTTTACTTTTAAAGGATACCTTTGTTTGTTTGCCAATAGAACAAGCTTTGCAAACCTGATCATTGTCAAACTTGATTTTAGGCAATCCCTTAATGATGTCCTTTTTGACAAGTTTGGACAGCAAGTCGTAGTTAGCATGTCCCAACTTTCTATGCCACAGAGTAGCTTCGTCCTTAACGGACAAGAGACAATTTTCTCCAGCGGAGATGTTCTTAAAGGACAGGATATAGATGTTTTTCTTGCGTTCACCAACGAAGCAAGTGACACCATCCCGTGAAACGTTACATGTTCTCTCATTGAAAGAAACATTGTAACCTTTATCGCACAATTGGCTGATACTAATCAAATTGTGTTGGAGGCCTTTAACATAAAGAACTCCTTCAATGGTTAGGGAGTTAGAACAGCAAATGGTTCCTGTTCCTTTAACCATCCCTTTTCCATTATCACCAAAAGTGACAGCACCACCATCCTGGAAAACCAGTGTGGAGAATAAGGAGACATCTCCTGACATATGCCTCGAACAGCCACTATCTAAGTACCATACATGGTCCTTAGTGATGGACTTGAAGCATCCCTGAAATAGAGAAAGAATTTAAGTAAGTCGTTGCTTCCATTTAACAATAGAACCATCAACTTTAGATGTAATGCCAAGCATGTCATTTCGCCGCACATGGCAATTTTTAATGAAATGATCCGGCTTTCTACAATAGTAACAAAGCCTAGGTAACCTTTGAATAATAAAATGAGATTCGCCATTCCTAACATGAGGGGGAACATATTTCCCATGTCGTGAATGTTTCTCATTTCCAGAATCATGCTTCTCATGCATACATAATTCTGTTTTGTTGTTTACAGCATCAAGTTGCTGTTGCAGCTCCTCAATCATTAATTTGGATTGAGAAAGTTTCTTTGTCGCTTTCTTAGCCTTTGCTGATAACTCTTCCTTTAGAGAATCGTTCTCAGCACTCAAGAATTTATTCTCCTTCTTAAGAGCCTTATTGTTTGCGGACAAAGACTCAATTTTATCATAAAGTTCGGAGAAAAGATTCTCAATATCTTCAGCAGACAGATCAGAAGGTGAGAAAGCATTTACCTTCTCAGTATCAGCATCAGTTTGCGCCATATAGCAGATGTTTGCTGTTTCGTCATCCTGATCTGATTCTTCGTCACTATCACTCCAAGATGCCATCATGGCATTTTTCTTGTATTTTGAAGATTTGCCCTTCTCATTCAAAAGTGGGCAATCTGGTCGCATATGACCAGGTTTGTTGCACTCATAGCATACACCACTTTTACTTTGGTGTGGTTTAGTATTCTTCTTTTTAATATCTCGCTTTCCCTTAAAGCGATTTTTGCGAAGATACCTTTTGAATTTCTTTGCCATCAAGGAAACTTCATCCTCAGAATCAGATGAAGATTCATCCTCAGATTCATCGGACATTTCGATACTTCCCTTGAATGCAACAGCATTGATCTTCTTATCATCAGCAACCTTGTTCTCATTTTCGTATGCAACGAGAGAACCAAGCAACTGTTGAAGACTTAAGTTTGTCAAATCTTTAGCTTCTTCAATTGCCGTCTTCTTGGCTTCCCAAGTTTTAGGCAATGAGCGAAGTATCTTTCTGACCAACTCAGAATTAGAAATTGTTTTGCCAAGTGATTCCATGGCATTAGTAATTTCGGTGAGTCTATCAAACATTTGATTTATTGACTCATCCTTTTTCATCTTGAATGCTTCGTATTGAGTTACTAAAGCATTTATTTTGGATTCCTTGACTTGTTCTGTTCCTTCATAGATCAAAGCAAGTCTATCCCACATTTCTTTCGCTGTCTTACAAGTAGAGACGCGATTGAACTCATTTCCAGCAAGAGCACACACTAAGTAGTGCTTTGCTTTAGTGTTCAGCGAGATAATTCTCTTTCTTTCAAATTCATGTCGAGAGTCGCTGGGATTTGATGGAGGAATTACAAGATCTCCTTCCATTATAATCTGCCAGCAATCGGCATCTTTTGCTCCTATGAACAACTCCATTCTCATCTTCCAATATGAGAAATGTTGTCCAGCAAAGAGCGGTGGACGTTCGGTCGAATGACCATCAGTCAGGAGCATCGACATCCTGGTGAGTACTCAGTAACACCTTACTGTGTTTTAATGTAAGACTTTCAGCAACAAGCTGTTTGATTCAGCAACAAGCTGTTTTGTTTCAGCAACAAGCTGTTTTGGTTCAGCAACAGAGTTCTGTACTAGCAATCACACAGAAAGCTTTCCAGCAAACCCGCTCTGATACCAATTGTTGGATCGTTTATGTACACTAAGAGGGGGGTGAATTAGTGTTTATCACTTTTTCGCCCTTTCTCGGTGTAAGCGGAAGCGTACTGTATCACAGCAGAGCGTTTCTCAGAATGAGAAATACCTTACTGTAACTGTTACGATTTTGTCGAGTAGGTTTTCGTACGAGTGTTGCGCGATCGTAATGGACACAGTGATTTATAGTGGTTCGGCCTTAATTGACCTACGTCCACTTTCCACCAACAAGGTGATTCCACTATATAAAATAATGGGTGCAAAGAGCCCTTGCACTAGGCGTATGTTTCTCTCACAAAGTGAGATTTAGAATCCCGTACAATAGATGATCACTCCTGGCAACGGTCAGCTCCTCACACAGTGGACGTCTTCTCGTTTCCAGCAGAATGATGCTCACGCTCAGCAGTTGGTAGCTCAATGGATTCCACACAGCTCGTTGTCGCTTAATATAATCCTGACTTATCAAAGAACACAGACAACGTTATGTTAGAGTATAAATCCTCACAGATAATTCCTTACAGTGAAGAATAGCTTCTCAGAGAGCAGCTCGTTTCTGTTTCACAGCGAAGGATTGCTTCAGCACTTGTTTGCTCAGAAGAGGATTTCCACACAGATCTTGTCTCTCCTTAAGATAAGCCTGCACTTGCTTAAGAGACAACCACAAAGTTGAACCACAAAGATCACGAAGATAGAAACCACAAAGATCACAAAGAAAACCACAAAGCCACTTAGAAGGTATCCGTCCTACACTCAGTTCGGACGTGCACGGTTACCACAGCCGTGACTCACTGCACTGCACACCCAGTGCCTAGGGTGGAATTTTCCGATCCGTTGGCTTCCACGCAACCTGCTTTACTAACCCTCTGTATCAGGCGTTCAAGACTTCTGCACAGCACCCCTGTGCTCGGGAGGAACTCTTTCCACTCCGGCGGCGTTCCCAACTCCTGCTCTACCCTGCAGGCACGAGACTTCTGGCGCGCACCCGCAAGTGCGTGTCTAACTGCTCAAACTCCGTAGGCTCGAGACTTCCCTGCGAAAAGACACGACAAGAACGGCTTCTTGCCGATGGGTCAGCAACCGGTTACTGAATTCAGAGCAGGTATTCACTTAGCTTCCCTCAGACGATTCGCCGGCTGCTCGTTGAACGCACCGAGGACACCTAGTCCCTCTCAGACGATCAAAGGATCTGACCTCAGCCCCTTGACACTCTCACACGCAGCTTGCAAGAGAAAGAACCAGGAGACACTTAGCACCTTCCGCTCTCCGTCGACGCACAAAGCTCACTTAGACCACTTAGACCACTCAGACCACTCAGACGCACAAAGGCAGAGAGAAAATGTCGTCCTTGGTCTGATTATAACGGAGAAAGAAGCATAAGGGACGTCCAGGCAATCTTCGAGATTTGTTGCCAAAACTGGCAGCCAGGATTCAGCAACAGTCTGCTCGACATTTGCTGTCCCATAGAAGGAAAGATCCAACGGTAACTTCCTCTAGTTGTATCAATTAGATAATTTATTTCCAATCTATATATTATCTAATCATTATCTTATCTAATAGATTGTGATAATCAAATATATTTAATTTGATATTTTCTTCCATTACAGCGAGACGTTGCTGCAGAAGATCAGAGAAATATTTTGTTTCCAAAAATAACAATTGGAAAGGTAATCTCATGTATTTTGTTGCCTAATAGTTTATAATAAGATCATTAGGCTACGTTAAACGAACCTAGACGTTCAGAATAATTATCTGAAATAGATTAAAATAAATCTTAGAATAAATCGTGATTATTAAAAATATGTTTCCATATTTTCAACATCTATGCGTAATATCGCAGTAACAGCATACTGCAACGCAGTAATATATAACTATGATTCAGCAACGCATTGCTCAAGCTCATCACTAAGAATGAACACATAACTTGTGAAACATTACTACTGACCACCAGTAACGTGTTGCTTAAGTTCATCATCAAAACCAGGTCAACATGTGTATATCCTATAAATGATTCCTATAAAAGTGCTGCAACGATGGACAGACAACATCACTGGAGCTGGCTGGTGACAGACGAATCAATGCTCTTGTAAGGCCCCTGGTGGAGTTGGAGCTTGGTAGAATGAATGCCAAACATACTCTTCTCCACATGGACACCATAAAAGTCTCCTTTGATTTGGTGGCATCCAAATCTTAAGATAGTAGGATTAGATATTTGATTTTACTTTAATTTAATTTGGTACTGAGGTAAATTGTGAACGATAATATTTTCTTAGGATTAGCAAGTTAGGGCTCTCATTCCTTATATACTAGATTGGATGGCGTTAAGCGTCCCATGTTGGACTCATTTCCATGCATCAGCCCACAGCAGCAGCACCAGAACAATGCCGATCTATGACTTCTGCATTTTCATCCTCCCGTCAGACAGTCGAGCATGGTGGCAAGAACACATTAGAACCTGGCCCAGATTATCATAGAGCAGACATATGTCTGAAGCCAGGGACAATGCAAAAGAGCTGATCAGTAAACAAATACTTTCCATCGCCGGGGCCAGAGATTAAGGGATGCTTTGGCAGAATTCTGGAACTAGCCAACACCCTGTCATTATGAATGAGTTCAAGAAATTGGGGCTGACATTGGCCTATGTCATCGACCAGGCCAACAAACTCCACAAGCTGCTCGCGGGGCTAGATAATCCGTTGAAATTGAGCATCAGTTTGTCGGAAAGGTAACACATTGACATGGCCAATGTCGGATGCTTGTTGTAAGCATATTTATCTGAGCAGAGTCAGACCATGCAATCACAAAGCAATAAACAAGCCCAGAGTTTCGGTTGTTCGGGCTGTTGAATTAGCCCATCACACAAGTTCTAATCTTTGTCCAAGGTCACTTGCATCACATCCTTTTGACCCTGTCCCCACCATCGCAAGGCCATGAAGAGCCCGGAGAATGCCCTTCCCTTCCATCTGCGATCCCATCCTCTGGTTCACATGAACAGTACCTTGTGAGCCTAGCAGGTGATCTGATTTATGATACCAAAGGTTGGAAAGTCAGGAAGTGGCGGCGGCGTTGCAGTTACGAGTACAACAACAGTGAATACACTGAACTGTTCGACGGCAAGGCTGAAAGTTATGATCCCGATCAGAGAGGTTCATAACCCCTGTTGTAGACACGGCTGCTCATTGCGAGAAACTGTTCAAGGGATTGTCCTATAATCCATTGAGAAGCAAAAACAATTCATTCAGCCTACAAGGCCGTTTCTACCCTTTGCAAACATATCTGGATGCACGGACTCCAAAGAAAGCATAGGGGTTACATAACCATTCCCGCAGCCAACGGCTCCATTCTTTGAGACATTGTTTCCGCGGCCGCCGTCGTAATAAGCCTGATCAGGTGCTTACTTAATTTCACATTTTGTGGATACCCTTTTCGATATAATCATTCTCACCATTAGGAAATGGTGCATGAAATGATCAGATTTGATAACTTTAGTTCAGTGGAACTATCTGTCGAGTTGATCATCGATTAGATGCCATAAAATTTTGCTCAATCAACCTTTGAAAGGAAATCAAGTGTTCAATATCAAGCCAAAATTTAGGAAAAAAAAATTATCTTTTGACTGCCGATCCATGTTGTCCTAACCTGAGATCATTTAAGTTTGGTAAAGAACTTATGTATTTGGGAAGACAAAGGCAGGGAACCAAGAATGAACTACCAAATATGATGATCCACACCTGTGTGTGTGACTGTGTCGGTGTTTGGTTGGTTGGCTGGCTTGTCCGAGTGTCCCGCACACGTGATTTTGTTACTTCCAACTCCCGACACGATTCCCTTGTCCTCCCCCTCCCCACATCAATATCTCTTGTGTTATGTTGGGTTGGTCCACACATGAAAGAAAAAATATCGGGGGCTTGGATCTGTGATTGGATGAAGACTCCAAAGAACAACAACAATACTAAAACCTGCAATGTGGGGGGTGGTGGGGGACACATTCATTTGTGAATTTGGAGTGAGTAGAAGTTACTTTTGGAATCATGGGTAAATGAAAGTAAACGAACCAAGTTCATCGGCCAAAATGTACAACTATTTGCTGTTGTAGTTGTTGGATTAGAGATGGGAATTGAATTCACAAATATTACGCGTGCTCAGTCAGAAGCTTCACTTCTCCCACGTTCCCTCCCAATGATGTCAACTCCACAGGAAACATCCAAATTCAGGATGGTGAGACATCTCTCTGTCGGCGCGGTTGTATCCCTCCTATCCAAACTTCCTCCCCACCTCTTTCTTCTTTTCTATATCTTCTTCTGTTCTTCGGCTTCTTTTGTTATGACCGACGCCATCTCTCCCCCGCTCCCCCTTCTTCACAAATACCCACACCCCGCCCGCGTTATAGAAATTCTTCTGGGGATTAAATAAAAAGAAAGTGAACAATTCTTGGGAAGCCGTCTGCCTGGTCTTCTCTTCTCTCAATCTTATGTTCTGTGCGGGAATCCGGAGACTCACGCACGTTTTACCCCGTCTTCGCGATCTGGGTTTGCTTCGTTTGTCCGAAAGGTAGGAACTTTATCGTCATCTCCTCATTTCCCCTGTTACTTTTATTTTTTTTTATTTTTCTTCAGGAGCCTTCAATGGCTGTTCTCAGCCTTTTTTATTTTTTTTGGGGGGGGGGGGGGGTT
>JARUPW010001020.1:732497-897182 GCA_029817735.1 Melastoma sanguineum
ATAACGTCGCTTTTAGAGTCATTATCAGTTGAAGGTGAATGTTGTTCTGCTTGCTAATTGTCCTTTTCTTTTCCTCTGAGGTTAGTTTTCTTGATGTGCATAATTTAGTTGGTCAGGTGTTCTGTTTATGTCTGGGATTATTAAGAGTATTCTGCTGGTGGCAAAAGGAGGTGCAGGCAATGTGATTGATACTGAAAGGTCAAGGCAATGCAGGCTTAAGGAAGAAGTCTGGCGATGATCCTTGTGGGAGATCATTTTTCGGGAGTTTGAACAGGGGACATATGAAATTACATGCGTCTCTTTATGGGTTTTCGATTTCGACTTGATTCTTTTCTTAAGTTGAAGTGATCTCCTGAGTTGACATTCAGTTTTACGCCAGCTTCATGATCTTACAAATAACGGGAGAAAGATTTCCTGGTTGGTATTTATTGGCTTCGGGTTAGAAGCCAGGAAAATCAATTATATTTGTCGCGGACATGGGTCATGCTGCTGTGAAGGAGGGGGATTTCGGTGTAGATCTTGAAGCTGGTGTTATTGGCATCGAGGAACTTGGGTTATTAAGAGATCCTGTTTGTGGGGATGATGATAAGGCGACATGTCGAGCGACAGTTGGTGCCGTGGTGACGTTGAAGGTGAAGGGAAGCGAAACGGGTGAGACTTTGAGCATTGCGGAGAAGGCAGGTAAGGAGAACCACAAGAAGTCGAGCAACAGAAAGGCATCCAAGCCTCCCCGGCCACCGAGGTCACCTTTGTTGGATGCTGCAGACCAGAAGCTGATAAAGGAGATTGCTGAACTAGCGATGTTGAAGCGTGCCAGATCAGAACGGATGAAAGCCTTGAAGAAGGAGAAGAACGCAAAGGCAGCGTCCTCGGGGTCGAGTGGAATTGCACTTGCTCTGGTGTTCACCGTTCTTTTAATCTTTGTTATGGTATTTCAAGGTAATCTCGTTTGATGGAGCCAATTCCCCATCTCCGTGGCGATCAGATTTACGGATTAATCAATAAGAATATGCTGATGGTTTTCAGTTTTTATGATCACAGGATGCTCCCCTAGCACCACAGTTCCTGTCACTACATCTGAAGGGATCGATAGCATGATCTCCTCACAGTACAATCTGAGCCAGTTAGCCAGATAAGAGAATGGACACTCATATAGCACAAGGTAGTTACTAATTTCCATTCTCTTCAAGCCGATTGTCGGGCTAAGTAGCACTCTACCTTCAATAATATCTTACATTTTTCCCTAGTAGCTCGAGGGACCTCCCACAAGTCCGATCCCGTATTCTGGTGGCGTGAGGCTACGTATTGGCATGTTCGGTGGCTGGCGTTGGAGAAGTTTGCTTGTGGCTAGCAACTTACACGGCAGAATGATTGCCAAAACATATTCTTCTCGAAGGTGGACACTACTGGCAAATGACAATCAAATAAAAAGCCCTTAATTTCCTTGAAAATATATGTAACATTATAATTAATCAGGTTAAGTTTATTATATAAAAAAATTTAATAATTATTTATTATTTAAATAACAAGATTAATAGGGTATGTCTTATATTAATGTTAGATGATGATTTTAGTTCTAAACAGCAATCAAAAGTTTCTTTTCTAAGCTTCGTGAAAATATGCAACTTAATTTAATTCCGAGACTTTATTTTTTTTTGGCCTTTTTAGATTTAATATCACCTATTTGACATAAATAGGTGATATTTGACATAAATATTGATAAAAGAATATTTTTCTTTTAAAAAAAGTGGATGTTCAAATAAAGATTAATCATTATATAAACGGATGATGATGGTGAAGAATTTTAACGGGAGTGATTTTAGTTGTGGAAACATTTCCTTTCTAAGCTTCTCCAAATAAAAACAATAAATTACTTTTGATTAATTTCCTTAATATAGACATTTCATTGCTTATGAATATCCGACTATGATTTCACATTCTCACATTTCATCAATCGATTATGAATTCTATGGAGAGTTCCCGCGTTTTGTTCCTTTTCGTCCTGTTGTTCCCTGTCCTCGTCACATCCGACGTCCTCGACGACGTATGCTCCACCACGCCCTTCCCTGACTTCTGCATCTCGACTCTCAGGCCAGATCCCCGAATTTATGGTGCCCAAGGGCCGGTATTCATTGCAGTTGTCATGTTGGACATGGTCGAGATTAATAACCAGCAAGTCATCGCCAACCTTAAAAAGCTCGCCGACCAAGCCAAGGACCCAGCAGACAAGGAAGCGCTGCTTATTTACGCTTCAAGGTACGGGACTATTAATAATCGATTTTTGCCGGACGCCAGAGATGCATTTATCTCTCCCACTAGGGAGGGTAAGGCGGCAGCCTTTCCACCCTTGGTAAGTGCTGCCCAGACTGTGGACGTTTGTAGCGAAGGGATCAAGCAGTTAGGACCGGACTTGTCTTACAAGAGTGATTTTGCCTTCAAGGGCACCATGATCTGTGCGTCCATCGCTAAATCCTTCATTGGAGGTTAAGATGAGGATGTCTTGTACCACACATATCATCCATCGAATAATTACTATACAAACATCTGGTGAAAATACTTTTATGAGATGTATGCACATGTTGCGAGGATAGTAGCGTCTCGTTCGTTCATCCACAAACAATGGTAGGCTATGTTCACTGTGGCAGCTGAGCCAAACCCGTCAACTTTGTCCGGCTGTAAAGCCTTTCCGCAATCCAGGAGTCATCTTTTTTCACGGGGTTGCTCCTCCCTTTCTTAATGCAAATCGGACGTCGGTCCTCGCAAGCCCTCACTGCCGACTTCGGTGTCCGACAATCGGATCTCCAGGGTTAACACCCTTGCTAGAGCTAGCCCAGCATCAACTCATTTGAATGATCAGGACAAAATTAGAGCACGCGAAATGCATGTAAAGAAAAATGTAGCCTATGGATTTCTTTTAATTTATTACTAGAAACCTTTCTGTTTGTTATAAATTACCAAATCCAATAGATGAATTGGTCTGAGGGGGTGAAGGACGAGGGGGTGACGAAAGAGATGCCCCAAGAACACCGAAAACCAAGAAACCGAAACCATGTCAAGGGCGAAAACGAATTGACCCGTTAGTGACTTGCTCGTAAACCCGTTCGGTCCAAATTCGGTTCGAACCATGTTAAGTGTTATACAACGTTAGAACAGTGATTTGCTTGTATTGTACAATGTAATTGTCCATTCTTCGTAAATATTTAGTACATTACGGAAAAATTTTGAAGGTGTACCAAGTCCGGAATCTACAGTGCATTAATATGTTTTTCGTAAAGGCCAACTTTAGAACAGTATTTTATGTTACTACATTGTACATAGTACAACTGATTCATATTGTTCTAATTTTGTACAATGTATAACGTTAGAACAGTGACAAATTTTTTACATTTGTACAAAATTCTATGGAAATTTTTTACATTAGGCAGAACGAGCCGGATCGTTAGTTACGACTACGAGCCTCTCTCCGGAGTTTGAATTTGGGATCGTTATGCCTTTCGTGCGGGTCGGAACTTACCCGACAAGGAATTTCGCTACCTTAGGATCGTTATAGTTACGGCCGCCGTTCACTGGGGCTTTGGTCGCCGGCTCTCTTGTCATTAGGTCACCAACTTCCTTGACCTTCCGGCACTGGGCAGGCGTCAGCCCCCATACATGGTCTTACGACTTTGCGGAGACCTGTGTTTTTGGTAAACAGTCGCCCGGGCCTGGTCACTGCGACCCCCTTTGTGAGGAGGCACCCCTTCTCCTAAAGTTACAGGGCTATTTTGCCGAGTCCTCTGGGTCGAGCAGAAATGTGCTTGGTCTGGTGTTCGCAGTTCTTTTCATAATTGTGATGGCATTTCAACTGAACACTATTCTAATTGATTCATATTACGGTTTATTTATTATTTATGACTATAGACCATCATATAAAAAATCCAAAGTGTCAAACATTTCTTAAACACTGGAGCATATTTTATTATGATGGGAAATTTTATGGTTGCGTTTTTACGGGTAACCAACTAAAAATATTAATTTACTACCATTTAATACCCAACTATTAATTTCCTTGGAATACATTGATGTTTTATTTAAAATATTTAATTATTTATTATTTAAACAGCAGGATTAATACGGAATGTCTTAATGCTTTCATAGTAAACAGGATGATCGTTAAGAATTGAAGACGTGACATTGGAATAAAAAAGGCAGGAAGTGATTTTAGTTCTCTAAATAGCAAAGAATATCAAAAATTTCTTTTCTAAGCTACGGAAATGGGAATTTTATCTATTTCCTTAAGATTTATTTCACTGATGCAATTATCCGGCATTTTTTTACATTGAACTGAAAAATTATGTGCTTAATACCCAATATAATATTTGAAATAAAAAATAATAAATTCCCATTAATTTCCTTAGTATTGACATTTCATTGCGTATAAATATCTTACTAGTAAATAAAATGATTGACATTTGCTTATAAATATCCGACTCGTAAGCTCACATTTTGTCAATCGATTATGAATTCTGTGGATAGTTGCCGTGTGCTATTACTTTTCGTCCTGTGCTTCCCTCTCCTCGTCATATCTGCTGTCCTCGATGACGTTTGCTCCACCACGCCCTTCCCTGACTTTTGCATCGCGACTCTCAGGCCAGACTACCGAGTTCCTTATGCCCAAGGACCTCAATTCATTGGAATCCTAATGTTGGACATGGTCGATTTGAATAACCAGCAAGTCATCGCCAACCTTAAAAGGCTCGCCGACCAAGCCAAGGACCCAGCAGACCAGGGAGCGCTGCTTACTTACGCTTCAGGTTACGGTACTATTAATAATCGACTTTTGCCGGACGCCAGAGCTGCATTTGCCGCTCCCACTAGGGAGGGTAACGTAGCAGCCTTTCCACCCTTGGTGGATGCTGCCCATATTGTGGTCACTTATAGCAAAGGGATCAAGCAGTTAGGACCGGACTTGTCTGCCGGGAGTGATTTTGCCTTCAAGGGCACCATGATTTGTGCGTCCATCGCTAGATCCATCATAGGTTAGGTGGGCGTGTCTTGTACGACGCATCTCCATGGTTATTGAGCAATTGATCCATCGAATAATTACTATACCAAACATCAGTGATAATGACCATACTGGCTTGCCTCAAACTGACATGCATGCACATGTTGCGAGGACAGTGTTGATCCACAAACAATGTGATGCGAGGGAATTGAGCTGGGGAGTAACTGAACCAAGGAGAAGCAACTGCAGATGGGTGTGAAGAGGATAGATGCCGGAAGGAAGGGTGGGAAGGAAGATGGCGGGAAGAGAAGGAGCCGTTAGAGTGTTTGAATGTTTAATGTAGGTCAGGTCAGGCTAGGAGGGCTTGTGTTCGGGTCTGGCTCAGTCCAACGTGTTAGCATTATAATAGCCGGAGTGTAGCCGGGAGAGTTAGTTAGCTTTCCGGCAGATGAAGAAAGAGGGGGACGATGGTACAGTAGTGGGGTGGATGTGGATTAACTGAGCCTGCTTGGCCTGTTGGGGGTGTGGGTGCGTGCGCGTGTGCTGGTGGTGAACTGTAGTGTGGTTTGGTAAAGTGTTAATAGAAATGGAGTTGGTGGTGTTGGTGCTGTGAGTGTTGTGATTGGTTGTAGGATTCGTGATTACCACGGATCACAATGGTAGGCTATGTTAGCTGAGCCAACCCCGTCAGCTTTTTGTCTGGCTATGAAGCCTTTCCGCAATCCAGTACAACATGGACCACACTTTTTCTTGGGGTTGCTCCTCCCTTTCTTGATGCAAATCGGACGGCGTCTCCGGACGACGATGGCATTCCCCATTGTTGCGTTATAGAAATTCTTGTGGGGATTGAAAATAAAAAAAAAGGGGTCTTTCGTCCCCTCTCCCTTTTCTTCCTAAAGTGAACTTTCTCATGGAAGCCGCCTACCTGGTCTTCTCTTTTCTTGATCTTGCGTTTGACCCCGTGTCCGTGATCTGGGCTTGCTTCGTTGTACTAAAGGTAGGAACTTTGTCGTCGTCGTCGCAATTCCCCTGTTCCTTTATCTTTAGTTATATTCAGGTGCCTTTCGTGGTTGCTGGGTTTATGTTCTTTCGCAGCATTTTTTCCGATTCAGGGGTTTCAATAATGTCGCTTTTGGTGTCATTATCAATTGATGTTGAATGCTGTTCTGCTTGCAAATTGTCTTTTTTCTATTTTCCTTCCGGGTTTAGTTTCTTGATGTGAAGAATTTTGTTGGTATATACTGTTGATATCTGCAGGATTTTAGTCTGTTGTTGTTGTGGCTGAAAGTGTTTTGAGTTGTGCTTTGAGCATTGCGGAGAAGGCAGTCAAGGAGAAGCGCAACAAGTCAGGCAATAAAAAGGCATGCAAGACTTCCCCGCCACCGATTAATTCAATGTTGTACGATGTATAAAGTTAGAACAGTGATTTACTTATATGGGTCATATGAAGTTTCAAGCCTCTCTTTTTGGGTTTTCAATTTTTGACTTGATTCTTTAGTTAAGTTGAAGCGATCTCCTTAGTCGACTTCGAATTTCAAGCCAGATCTAACAAGTAGCGATGAGAGATAGTATTTTTGGTCGGATGAAGGCCATGAATAAAGAAAAGAACGCAAATGCGCTATTCTTTTCATCTTTGTAATGGCATTTTAAGGTAATCACGAACCATCAAAAGTTTCTTTACTAAGCTACATATTTAGGAATTGAGAATTTTATCTGCTTTTTTTTTTATTTAATATTAATTTCCTTTTTTTACTTAAAACATTATCATAAAATTTTTTTATGGAACTGAAAAATTATGTGCTTAATACCCAATATATAAGTTATTTAAAAACAGAATTAAAATGTTTTGATAAAGTTATATAATCGGGACGGGGACGATGGAGATGGATTTTAAAGGGAGTGATTTTAGTTGTCTAAATAGCAAATATCAAACATTTCTTTTTTAAGCTTCTCAACTGAATTCTTAGGTAAATTTGAAATAAATATTGCGTATAAATATCTTATTAGTAAATAAAGATTGACATTTGCTTATAAATATCCGTAATCTCACATTATTAATTTCCTTAGTATTAGCTTGCTTTAATGTCTTGTACCCAATTAATGCTTAACCTTTTTTGGCTTTCATGCGGATTGTGTTGGAGTTTGCCGGTTGATTATTTTCTCTCAGCCTCTCTCGCTAAGCAATTTGGGGATCTACAAGCCTAAAAATATGGAACTTTTGACAGTCGTGATGATGCATTTTGTTGTATAAATTGTAGAGCAAATTTCCATCCCATTCTCATCTCAAACTTACATTTTATTTTATCACAATGAAATCCCTTCTCTTTGCAATCCTCCCCCTGCTCTTCCTAGGGGTCATGCAGCAGTCTTCGACGCGGACTCTTCAACCGAATGACGTCGTCGACGATACCTGTACAACTGTGCCCTTTCCCGACTTCTGTGTATCCACTCTCCGATCGGACCCAAAGAGTGGATCTGCCCAGAGCTCTAAGGATCTGGGCGTGATACTAGTCGACCAGGTCGACTCAAAGGCCGGCTCCACCCTCACCAAGATCAGTAGCCTGATTTCACAAGCCCAAGACCCTAAACTCAAGGCCGCCTTGTCCTCCTGTCAGGACTCGTATGGGGCGATAGTGAAGGGTTCAGTGCCAGCAAGCAGGGCAGCTCTGATCGGTGGGAACCCCAAGTTTGCGGAGCAGTACATGACCGATGCTGCTGCGTCGATGGACCGGTGCGACAAAAATTTTGATGGTTTGGACTCCCCATTGACGAGCGAGGATGATTTCGTGCGTAAGGCCGCGACCATTGTGGCTGCCATCGCTAAGACCTTGGAGTAGTTTGCAGTTAAGGTCTCGATATCGAATAATGTTACAAAAAAGTGGAGATCGGACGATTACTTTAATGATATCTTCATTCGGATCGTAAAGTTATCGTCACAATGAAATATGAAGAACATTTCCTCACGTTTCTTTGCATTCGTTAACGGTCCTTCTGATCTAAGTGGCGAACTGATTTTCATAGGGATAATCGTTTGGCGATGGGTAAGCGCATGTTGCGACTATGAGTTTCGTTAGTAAGGCCGCATTTGTTGTGGCCGCAGAGTCCTTGCCGTCGACTTAAGCAACCGAGCCATAGGCGTAGTAACATGAAGCGTTTCTTTTATGGTTTCCATGGAATGAAGGATGGTAATGATTGATCTCATCATGAATAGTAATCAATCAATGGCTTATCAAACTTGCATCAGATGGGAAAAAGGTTCGACGGTGGCAATCACGTGTCGTGTGTCCCCCCTCCTGAAAATAAAGGAATGATAAAAGTGAAAAGACACTATTCCCCTGTTTCCAGAAAGAACAGAGCATGGAGAATCCAAATCACCCGTGACTCGATCAATTTCTCTCTTCCCAGATTATAAAAAGATATCCCCACGACCCAACCCCTGTTTATCAATCAGACCTGCAAAATCTTCATTCACCCACGTCCAATACAAGCAAAGCCTAAAGCCAACTCATAATCTTCTCCCCCGCTTTTTCGGATCTTTCATCGTTTGATTTTTTATCTTCTCCCCTCTTTCCTTGTTTTGTTCTGGGTAATATAAGAAGCAGTCACTGATTGACTCCTGCTCGGCCATTGTTCCGACGACCCTTGTCCCCGTTCCTTCTGATTCGATAGACTCTGGTTGAATTTTTTATCGTTTTATTTTTTATTTTTTTTTTGGTGGGGGGATGGCGAGACACGAGGAACTTCCAATTCCGGTGTTCTCGTCATTGGAGCAGGTTTACGGAGACAGTTCGCAGCTTGAGGAGGCGCAGCTCCGATTCGACAGGCTCAAGGCGAGGTTCCAGCAAGTGTACGGTCATGCCCCCGATTTGTTTGCTCGTTCCCCTCGTGGCTGTGCTTTGTTTTGTGTTTTTTTGATGAATCAGATGGTTTATTTTTGTGGGGTGGGGTGTTGGTTGGTGGTTGGTGGTTAATCTTTGTGATAGAGTTTATGGTATGGTTTCACTGTTGGATGCTGCAGACCACAGGATGATAAAGGAGATTGCTGAACTTGTGATGTTGAAGCGTGCCAGAATAGAACTGATGGAAGTCTTAAAGCAGGAGAAGAATATAAAGGCAGCATCCTTGGGGTCGATCGGTAATGCACATGCTCCGTTGTTCACCGTTCTTTTCATATTTGTAACGGTAATTCAAGGTAATCTCATTTGACGGAGCTGATTCCCCATTACCCCAGCAATCAGGGTTATGAATTCATCGGTAAAAATATGCCGACGGGGAAGGTTTACTATCAGAGGATGCCACCCTAGCACTACTGTCCGTCCCTAAATCCGAAGGTCATCCTGATTCAGCTGGTTCGCTTGGTAAAGGTGTGATCTCCTCGCAGCCTCATCCAAGCCAGTCAGCGAGGCACGATAATGGACCTTCATACAGCACACCAACATAATTACTATTTTCCCCCTTATGTAGCTTGCTGGAACAAGTGAATGAGAGAGAGCTCCCATACCAGCTGGAGGCTGTAGTCCGGTGACGTGAGGCAACATTTCGACATGTACGGGATGAATAATCCTGGCTGTGGAAGCATATATTAACTCCTGCCAGATTCTCGAATATTTTGAGCACTGTACGGGATGACTCAGTCATGTTCACCCGATGCATGAGGGCTGTCCTATTGCCAATTCATTTGTGATTTGTTTTCAAGGAAAGAGGAAAATCAGTTGTAACAATTGGGATATTAGATCTGTAGAAATGATACACCAAACATCAATGATAATGAGCATGCGGGCTTGCCTCAAACTTATTCAAATTACTTTCAAGAGAGTAATCATTGATGATATGTATGCACATGTTGAGAGGACAGTGTTGATCTACAAAAAAGGGTAGGCTATGTTAGCTGAGCCAACCCCGTCAACTTTGTCCGGATATGAAGCCTTTCCGCGATCCAGTGCAACATGGACCACCGTTTTTCTTGGGGTTGCTGTAATAATCCATATTTTTTTAGTTATGAATGTAAATGGGATTGTACATATGATATGAATGAGTAATAAAAAGGGAAAATTTGTGAGATAGTAAGATTGAGTCCGGAACGGTGAATGGACGGTTTGAATACGTAAAAATGGAATGATGCATATATTAAGTGATTTACTTATATATTACTAAAAATGGCAAATTTTTTTTATATTCGTACAAAATTTTGCAAAAATTTTGACATTTCGCGAAATTGGGACCCTACAAAGTTCCAAGCCTCTCTTTTTGGGTTTTCAATTTCGACTTCATTCTTTAGTTAAGTTGAAGCGATCTCCTTAATCAACTTTGAATTTCAAGCCAGATCTTACAAGTAAAAATGAGAGAGAGTATTCCTGGTCGGATGAAGGCCTTGAATAAAGAAAAGAACGCAAATGCGCTATTCTTTTCATTTTTGTAACGACATTTTAAGGTAATCACGTCTGGTTGAGCCGACCATCAAATGAAAAATCCAAAATGTCAAACATTTCTCAAACACTCAGCATATTTTATTAGGATGAGGAATAATATTAAACATACCATTATATTAATATATTTAAGTTTAAGTTTAAAATTATAATTTCTAATTTTTTTATTTAAAATATTTAATTATTTATTACTTAAACAACATATTAATACCGTAACTCTTAATGTTTTCATACAATTATGTAAAAAGGATGATTGTGAAGAATTGAAGAGGGGGCATTCGAATAAAAAAGGTAGGAAATGATTTGATAAAGTTATATAATCGGGACGGTGGCGATGGATTTTAAAGGGAGTGATTTTAGTGGTCTAAATATCAAATATCAAACATTTCTTTTCTAAGCTTCTCAACTGAATTCTTAGTTAAATTTGAAATAAAAAACAATAAATTCTTTATTGCGTATAATATCTGACTAGTAAATAAATTGATTGACATTTGCTTATAATTATCCTACTCGTAATCTCACAATATTAATTTCCTTAGTATTAGAATTTCCTTTATTAATTTCCGACTCGTAAGCTCACATTTTATCAATCGATTATGAATTCTATGGAGAGTTGCCGTTTGCTGTTACTTTTCGTCCTGTGCTTCCCTCTCCTCGTCACATCCGACCTCCTTGACGATGTATGCTCCTCCACGCCCTTCCCTGACTTCTGCATCGTGACTCTCAGGCCAGACCCCCGAATTCCTTACGCCCAAGGACCGGCATTCATTGCAGTCGTCATGTTGGACATGGTTGATATGAATAACCAGCAAGTCATCGCCAACCTTAGAAAGCTCGCCGACCAAGCCAAGGACCCAGCGGACCAGTCAGCGCTGATTATTTACGCTTCAAGGTACGGTACTATTAATAATCGATTTTTGCCGGACGCCAGAGATGCATTTATCTCTCCCACTAAGGAGGGTAAGGGGGCAGCCTTTCCACCCTTGGTAAGTGCTGCCCAGACTGTGGACGTTTGTAGCGAAGGGATCAAGCAGTTAGGACCGGACTTGTCTTACGAGAGTGATTTTGCCTTCAAGGGCACCGTGATCTGTGCGTACATCGCTAGATCCTTCATAGATTAGATGAGCGTGTCTTGTACGACGCATGGTTATGGAGCAATTGATCCATCAAATAATTACTATATCCCAAACATCAATGATAATGAGCATGCGGGCTTGCCTCAAACTTATTCAAATTACTTTCAAGAGAGTAATCGTTGATGATATGTATGCACATGTTGCGAGGACAGTGTTGATCCACAAAAAATGGTAGGCTGAGCCAACCCCGTCAACTTTGTCTGGCTATGAAGCCTTTCTGCGATCCAGTGAATACGTTAGAATGGAATGATGTCAATGCCCATGGACATCTTTATGAAGGAAGTAATGTTTAGAATTGACATTTTCATTATTATGGCATAAAATTCAAAGATTATTTCAGCCCCAAATGTGGATGAAAAGCGAATAATGTGAAGCGGAAAAATGGTGGTCGATGTGCGTGAAACGGCCCAAATACTCTTCGACGTCGCCCGCGGAGAGCCCACTTTCGTGCGAATTTATGGTTGAAATTTAGCCGCAAATCCTACAAGTTATTAAGGAGTTGGATTAATTAAGATTAATTAAGTTGGATTATTAGCGCTAATTAAGCATGATGAATTAGTGCTAATCGGGGCCCAAAGCTTCTTCCACAAGCCATGGATGGTGGGGAGGGGATCTAAAAAAGGTCCATAGGAAGGGTGGAAGAAGAAGAAAAAGAAGAAAAAGAAGAGAAAGAAGGAGGGGGTTGATTCGGTAAGGAAGAAAGAAGCAAGACGGAAGGATTACCTTCGAGGAAGAGAGTGGGAATACCCTTTCGTAGAGAACTTGCTCGGAGGAGAAAAGAGTTGGAGCGTTTTTGCTCCGGAGAAGAAGAAATGTATGGTATTCAATCCCTTCGTTTTTCTTCTTGCGAAACGGCCATAAAACTCGTTAGCCTTGAGTTTTGCTCGCTGTGAATGTGTTATTCGATGAGAGAAAGGGGTTGGCCAGACCCTTGGGATGTTAGGAGATGGCACCCCGGACCCTCAGTTATGCGACGGATGAGGGGATTCTCACCGCATGTGGGCTGGCCGGTAGTTCGCGGTTGAGAGTGTGAGTCGGATGACAATAGGGGATGGCCATGCGGGAACTCATCCGTATGCATGAGGTGGAGGTTGTATTGAGTTATGAATGGATGCTCATGGTGATTGTAGGCTGTTCAGGAGCGAATATCCCGGTGTGTGTGTGTATTGGGCTGAAAAATGGATTGTTTTGCGTGTGTTCTTGCAGGTACGTGGCTGCCCATTCGGAGTGTATACCTTGGCATATAATTGAGGCCCGAGAATAGAGTAAATGGGGATGGATGGGCTGATCCGTCGGTATTGAGAAAAGGAAAGGTTGAAACTCCGAATGAGATTATTGCGGACAAGTACAAAAATTCGTGGATGCGAACATATGAATATTGAACAATGTTATTAAATCAATATGGGCTGGAAAGGAGACTTGTTATGGTCATTCATAGCCGGTACGGAGTTGATACTCCTCGGGGAGGGTTTGTTAAGTGCGGAAGGCACTGATAAAGAAAAGTGATCGAACGACCCACGTATCATGGGCAGAATGAAAGTTTATGACGATACATTGACACTCCCATGGGACTACCTTATGAGGCGGATATGAGGAGGGTTTGGACAGAAAGAATCCACCCTCGGAATGATGTATTGGACAGCCTAGTTGGCTGGAAAAAGTTGGGGGAAAAACTAAGGTATGGAGGGAAGTTCCGTGGTTTTACGCACCCGGATGGGTTGATTCGTAGTAGCGGGATGTTGTGCGGCTAAAAGTACATTAACATGAGGCTTTTATGGGACGTGCGTAGGTCGAAAATGCGACATTTTTGGATGCCGCTGGAAACCAATTAGTTGCTATACTTAAGGATTTGGAAACGCAACGGTATATGTCGGAATTTCAAAACGAGGTCTCGATTTTGAGTTACGTAAAGGGATTGGTTGCGTGTGCTTGAGCTGCCGTACCTAGTCATTTGACTAACGTTATTGCGTGTTTTTGACAGGTCATAGAAGTGATCTATCCATGCTTATCTTCATGTTCGAAAGAAATGTTCCGTTGTATAAGTTTTTATAACTCAATTGTAACCAAATTTTGTGCATTATTTTCCAACTATTAATGAAATGGTGGACGAGATCTCTTTTATGAATCCGTAGGTCTTTTCAGTTGCTCCTCCCTTTCTTATCCCAATCGGACATCGGTCCTCGCGAACCCTCCCGGCGACTTCGCTGTTCAACGCCAAGGTTAACACCCTTGCTAGAGCTAGCCCAGCATCGATTCAATGATAAACTATAAAATTTGAATGATCGGGACAAAATTAGAGCACCCGGAATGCATTTAACGAAAAAATGTAGCCTATGGATTTCATTTAATTTATAACCAGAAACCTTTCTGCTTGTTTATAAATTACCAAAATCTAATAAATGAATTGGTATGAGGGTGGGGGAGGACGAGGGGTGGTAACGAAAGAAATGCCCCCGACAAAACCGGAAACCAAGATACCGAAACGATGTCCAGTGGTTGCTGGGATGAAGCAGTGAGCCATCTCTCTGCCCTGTCTCTTATACACATCTTCAGCTGGTTCGCTTGGTAAAGGTGTGATCTCCTCGCAGCCTCATCCAAGCCAGTCAGCGAGGCACGATAATGGACCTTCATACAGCACACCAGATGTGTATAAGAGACAGACCCTCATCAAGATCAGTAGCCTGATTTCACAGGTCCAAGACCCTAAACTCAAGGCCGCCTTGTCCTCCTGTCAGGACTCGTACGGGGCGATAGTGGAGCTGTCTCTTATACACATCTAGATGTGTATAAGAGACAGGTGCATCCACTCTCCGATCGGACCCAAAGAGTGGATCTGCCCAGAGCTCTAAGGATCTGGGCGTGATACTAGTCGACCAGGTCGACTCAAAGGCCGGCTCCACCCTCACCAAGATCAGTAGCCTGATTTCACAGGCCCAAGACCCTAAACTCAAGGCCGCCTTGTCCTCCTGTCAGGACTCATACGGGGCGATAGTGAAGGTGTCTCTTATACACATCTAGATGTGTATAAGACTAAGGATCTGGGCGTGATACTAGTCGACCAGGTCGACTCAAAGGCCGGCTCCACCCTCACCAAGATCAGTAGCCTGATTTCACAGGCCCAAGACCCTAAACTCAAGGCCGCCTTGTCCTTCTGTCAGGACTCGTACGGGGAGATAGTGAAGGGTTCGGTGCCAGCAAGCAGGGCAGCTCTGATCGGTGGGAACCCCAAGTTTGCAGAACAGTACATGACCGATGCTGCAGCGGAGATTGACCGGTGTGACAAAAATTTTGATGGTTTGGACTCCCCGTTGACGAGCGAGGATGATTTCGTTCATAGGGCCGTGACCATTGTGGCTGCCATCGCTAAGACCTTGGAGTAGTTTGCAATTAAGGTCTTGATATTAAATAATGTTACAAAAAAATGGAGATCGGACGTTTACTTTTATGAGATCTTCATTGGGATCGTAAAGTTATCGTCACAATGAAATATGGAGAACATTTTCTCACGGTTCTTTGCATTCGTTAACGTTCCTTCTGATCCTTGTGTCCGGCCTCTTCAATAAAACGTGTTACTGGGATTCTCGAAATGCATCGACCGAGACCCCTGCAAAGCTGGGCCCTTTCATTGGTCTTGATATCACAAATGACCTGCCTGCTGCAATGATGCGCGGAAGAGTTGGAGCAGAAGACCACCGCGGCCGTCGCTGCCACTTCTCAATCCTATATCTACACACCATGCGATTCCAGGAGATCAAATTACCTCCATCTAATTCTAAGTGGCGAACTGATTTTCATAGGGATAATCGTTTGGCGATGGGTAAGCGCATGTTGCGACTATGAGTTTCGTTAGTTAGGCGGCATTCGTTGTGGCCGCAGAGTCCTTGCCGTCGACTTATTCGGGTTAAGCAACCGAGCTATAGGCGTAGTAAAATGAAGCGTTTCTTTTATGGTTTGCATGGAATGAAGGATGGTAATGATTGATCTCATCATGAATAGTAATCAATCAATGGCTTATCAAACTTGCATCTGATGGGAAAAAGGTTCGATGGTGGCAATCAAGTGTCGTGTGTCCCCCCTCCTGAAAGAAAGGAATGATAAAAGTGAAAAGACACGATTCCCCTGTTTCCAGAAAGAACAGAACAGAGCAGGGGAGAATCCAAGTAACTCGTGACTCGATCAATCCTCTCTGCCCAGATTATAAAAAGATATCCCCACAACCCAACCCCTGTTTATCAATCAGACAAGCAAAATCTTCATTCCCCCGCGTCTTTATCCTAATACAAGCATTCGCTGTACTTCTGCCGAACTCCCTTCAGTGGCTGGACTATAATCTAAAACTAAGGAAAGTTACCAGTGTAAAGAGGGATGATTTTGGAAAAAAGGATTGAATTCACCGTCGGATATTACAAATGAATTAAGGACCCCCATTATAGGGAGTGTCGAAGGTAAAATCCTTCTCCACGTTTCTAGACTTTTCCGGTAAATTTCTATCCGTACATTCAAGCTACAGTTAAAATATCCAGATTAATCATATACTTTCTAGACTAATTCTAGGAAATTTCTAGAGCTATGAGGAGCCATTGGCTAGGTGTTTTCAATTTTAACTGATACTCCTGACCATCCCCGCCACGTCCACATTCCCTATCCAAACTTCATTTTCCTTCTGACCACCTCGTTTTATTTCCTTTCTATATTCTTATGTTTTTGCCTTTTATTTATTATGACCGAAGTCGTGTCACTAAAACACCCACGCCCGCGTCTCCGGACGATGACGGCATTCCCCATTGTCGCGTTACAGAAATTCTTCTAGGGATTGAAAAAAAAAAGGGGTCTTTCGTTCCCTTCTTCCTTTTCTTCTTAAGGTTATAACTTGTCTGTATATTTCACTATTTTGTACATTACAAGTAAATTACACTTTTAATATTATTAAAACAGTAATTCATTTGTACATTTAACTGTTTTATACATTACAAGCAAATTTGTTTGTATATTACTAAAAATGGCAAATTTTTTATACAAAATTCTACAAAAATTTTATACATTATGCGGAATGACGTTAGCCGCTTACGAGATCATTCTTTGGGAGTTTGAATTGGGGCCATGCAAAGTATAAGCCTCTCTTTTTGGGTTTTCAATTTCAACTTAATTCTTTATTTAAGTTAAAGCTATCTCCTTAGTTGACTTTTCATTTAATGTCTGATGAAGGCCTTGGAGAACACAAATGCAGAGTCCTCGGGTGAAGTCCTAGAGGCCAACTGGACACTATTACAATCTATTCATATTTTCGTTTATTTATTATTTATAAAAGTGATCATCAAATAAAAAATCCGAAATGTCAAACATTTCTAGAAAATTTCTCTAAAATAAGCTACTCGAGCATATTTTATTAGGGTTAGGGAAATTTATCGTTGCCTTTTTACCGGGTAACCAACTAAAAATATTAATTTACCTCATTAAATACCCAAACTATAAAATATTTAATTATTTATTATTTAAACAGCAGGATTAATACGTTAATGTTTTGATACAATTATGTAAATTAAGAGGTGACATTGGAATAAAAAGGCAGGAAGTGATTTTAGTTATCTGAATAGCAAATGGAATATCAAAAATTTCTTTTCTTATCTTAAGAATTGGGAATTTTATCTGCCTATTTTTATTTAATATTAATTTCGTTAGGATTTATTTCACTGATGCAATTATCAGCCATTTTTTACTTCAAACATTGATCATAAAATTTTTTATGGAACTGAAAAATTATGTGCTTAATACCCAATATAATTAATCAGGTTAAATTAATTATATATAATATTTTTAAAATATTTAATTATTATTATTTAAAAACAGAATTAATATGTTTCGATAAAGTTATATAAAAGGGACAATAGTGATGGATTTTAAAGGAAGTGATTTTAGTTAGTCTAAATTGCATATCGAATATTAAACATTTCTTTTCTAAGCTTCTCAACTTAATTCTTAGGTAAATTTGAAATAAAAAACAATAAATTCCCATTAATTTAGTTAGTATTGACATTTCATTGCGTATAAATATCTTACTAGTAATAAATTGATTGACATTTGCTTATAAAATCCCACTATTAATTTCCTAAGTATTAGCATTTCCCTTATTAATATCAGTCGATTATGAAGAGTTGCCGTGTGCTGTTACTTTTCGTCCTGTGGTTCCCTCTCCTCGTCACATCCGACGTCCTCGACGACGTATGCTCCACCACGCCCTTCCCTGACTTCTGCATCGCGACTCTCAGGCCAGACCCCCGAATTCCTGCTGCCCAAGGACCGGTATTTATTGGAGTTGTCATGTTGGACATGGTCGCTATGAATAACCAGCAAGTCATCGCCAACCTTAGAAAGCTCGCCGACCAAGCCAAGGACCCAGCTGACCAGTCAGCGCTGATTATTTACGCTTCAAGGTACGGTACTATTAATAATCGATTTTTGCCGGATGCCAGAGATGCATTATTCGCTCCCACTAAGGAGGGTAAGGCAGCAGCCTTTCCACCCTTGGTAAGTGCTGCCCAGACTGTGGACGTTTGTAGCGAAGGGATCAAGCAGTTAGGACCGGACTTGTCCTACGAGAGTGATTTTGCCTTCAAGGGCACCATGATCTGTGCGTACATCGCTAGATCCTTCATAGGTTAGATGAGCGTTTCTTGTACGATGCATGGTTATGGAGCAATGGATCCATCGAATAATTACTATATACCAAACATCAATGATAATGACCATGCAGGCTTGCCTCAAACTGATTCAAATTACTGTCAAGAGAGTAATCGTCGAAGATATGTATGCACATGTTTCGAGGACAGTGTTGATCCACAAACCATGGTAGGCTGAGCCAACCCCGTCAACGTTGTCTGGCTATGAAGATCCAGTACAACATGGACCACCATTTTTCTTGGGGTTGCTCCTCCCTTTCTTGATGCAAATCGGACGTCGGTCCTCGCGGACCCTCACCAGCGACTTCTGTGTCCAACTATCGGATCTCCTGGGTTAATACCATTGCTAGAGCTAGCCGACCATCGATTCATTGATAAACTATAAAATTTGAACGATCAGGACAAAATTAGAGCACCCGGAATGCATTTAACGAAAAAATGTAGCCGACGGATTTCCTTTAATTTACAACCAGAAACCTTTCTGCTTGTTTATAAATTACCAAATCCAAAAAATGAATTTGTCTGAGGGTGGTGGAGGACGAGAGGGGGTGGGGCCGGATACCGAAACGATGTCATGTGGTTGCTGGGATGAAGCAGTGAGCCATCTCTCTGCCCGGGCGGTTTCCAACTGTCTGAAACTCTTCACACCCCCCCGCCACGTCTACATTCCCTATCCAAACTTCCTTTTCCTTCCCACCACCTCGTTTTTCTTTCTTTGTATATTCTTCTGTTTTTTCCTTTTATTTGTTATGACCGTCTCACAAAAAACACACGCCCGCGTCTCCGGACGACGACGGCATTCCCCATTGTCGTGTTATAGAAATTCTTGTGGGGATTGGAAATAAAAAAGGGGCCTTTCGTTCCCCTCTCCCTTTTCTTCAGAATGTGAACTTTCTCGGGGAAGCCGCCTGCCTGGTCTTGTCTTTTCTTAATCTTGCGTTTGACCCCGTGTCCGCGATCTGGGCTTGCTTCTTTGTTCGAAAGGTAGGAACTTTATCGTCGTCTCCGCAATTCCCCTGTTCCTTTATCTTTAGTTATATTCAGGTGCCTTCCGTGGTTGCTGGGTTTATGTTCTTTCGCAGGCATTTTTGATTGGGGGCTTTAATAATGTGGCTTTTGGAGTCATTATCAATTGATGTTTAATGCTGTTCTGCTTGCAAATTGTCTTTTTCTGTTGTCCTTCCGGGTTTGGTTTCTTGATGTGAAGAATTTAGTTGGTGTATACTGTTGATGTCTGCAGGATTTTAGTGTGATGTTGTTGTGGCTGAAAGTGTTTTGAGTTGGGATTAGTAAGAGGATTGATTCTGTTGGTGAGAAACGGAGGTGGAGGCAGTGTGAATGGTTGGTTGGCTACGTGATTGAAACCGTAAGGTCAAGGCAATGCAGGCTTAAGGAAGAAGTCTGGTGATGATCCTTCTGGGGATCATTCATTGGGAGTTTGAATTGGGGCCATACGAAGTTACAAGCATTTCTTTTTGGGTTTTCAATTTCGACTTGATTCTGTAGTTAAGTTGAAGCGAGCTCCATAGTTGACTTTCTGTTTCAAGCCAGCTTCATGATCTTACAAATAGCGGGAGATAGATTTCCTGGTCGGTATTTATTGACTTCGGATTAGAAGCCGAGAAAACCAATTATATTTGTTGCGGACATGGGTCGCGCAGCTGTGAAGGAGGGTGATTTCGGTGTAGATCTTGAAGCTGGTGTTATTGGCATCGAGGAACTTGGTCTACTAAGAGATCCTGTTTGTGGGGTTGATGATAAGGGGACCTGTCGAATGACAGCTGGTGCCGTGGCGACGTTGAAGGTGAAGGGAAGTGAAACGGGTGAGACTTTGAGCAGTGCGGAGAAGGCGGGCAAGGAGAAGCGCAAGAAGTCAGGCAATAAAATGGCATCCAAGCCTCCCCGGCCACCGAGGTCTCCTTCCCTGGATGCTGCAGACCAGAAGCTCATAAAGGAGATTGCTGAACTCGCGATGTTGAAGCGTGCCAGATTAGAACGGATGAAGGCCTTGAAAAGCGAGAAGAACGCAAAGGCAGCATCCTCGGGGTCAAGCAGAAATGTGCTTGCTCTGGTGGTCACTGTTCTTTTCATCTTTGTAATGGTATTTCAAGGTAATCTAATCTGGCGGAGCCGATTCCCCTCTCACTGGCAATCAGATTTACGGATTAATATATGCTTATGGTTTGCAGTTTCACGATCACAGGATGCTCCCCTAGCACCACAGTCCTTGTCATTACATCTGAAGGTCCTCCCATGGCAGTGGGATCCGTCGACAAAGGTGTGATCTCCTCACAGCATGATCCGAGCCAGTTAGCCAGGCACGAGAATGGACCCTTATATGGCACACCAACGTAGTTAGTAATTTCCATCCGTGCAAGCGGTTGTTGAATACCTAACTTTGGGCTAATTAGCAGCGCCTACGTTAATCTCTTACACTTTTCCCTTTTGTAGCTTGGTGGAGCTAGTAAATGAGGGACCTCCCATACAAGTCAGACGCCGTATTCCGGTGACGTGAGGCTACCGTTTTGGCATGTACAGTTGCTGCCCTATTCCCCATTTTCGGAAGTAAAAAATTACACCTCTCTCTTTTGTTGTAATTTAACATAAGAGAGGGGGAGGGAGTCTTAAATTGTCTTGCAAGTTAGTGTTGTTGTGTTGGACACCTTTGCTTGTCGCTGGCAAGAGCGCTCGTGTAAGGCCCACCTGTGGGAGTTGGATCTGGTAGAATGAATGCCAAACATACTCTTCTCGATATGGACGGTAAGAAAACTACTACAAGGAAAGCTGAGAGTGTTCCGAAAGTTATTGGTACGTTGATTGGTAAACACGTCAGTAATTTAGTGGTTCAAGAATGTTGTCGTTATGAATGAAGAGTAAAACAATGCTTAAACAAGAATGAATGTCAAATGGTTGACCAAGATGGGCAACCAAGATGGCGAATTTTAATGGCAAATGGTCGACCAAGATGAAATTGAATCGAAAATGTAGAAAATATAAAAATTGTTGGTCGAGTAAAGAGGGATCTAACCCAACTGGTTTTGGGTTAATTCGAGCTCTGTAGTCAAATTTATGATTAATCGACTGAGACAACTTCTCTTCGTGCATGCAGAACCTTTGTATTCTGTAGCTTGACCTTCAACTGATAAAAGGTCGACCAAGACGGCCTCGAATCGAAAAATTTAAAGCACAAGAGTTGTAGCCAAGCCAAAGCGGCAATTGTCCTAACTGGTTTCAAGTCATCGAAGCCAAAGTTATGCCTCACCAACTGAACCGGTGTTTGTGCTCGACCGCAGAACCGTTGCATTCTGCAGGTCGATAAGGCAAAACACGATCAAGATGACATCAAATTGAAAATGTCAAAACATGAAAGTTGTAGCCAAGCCAAGTAAGGAGTTGTCATACCTGGTTTTAACGTAAAAGATTCTTCGGTTTTCAAGTTATGTTCGACATACTGAAGTAGCCTTTCCTGTCGTGTACAGAATCGGGCTGGTTTGTTTTCTCGGCTGTCGACTGGCGAAAACTCAACTGAGGAGGCCTCAAACAAAGAAGTTTATAATAAAAAAGTTGTATAAAAGCTAGATAGGGAACTGTCCCAACTGGTTTCAAATCGAACGGAGTTGTGTAGCCAAACTTGAGTTCAGTTGACTAAGGCAGTGTTTCTGTTCAAGTGCAGAACCATTGTGTTATGCACTTCCACATTCGACTGGCACAAAGTCGACCAAGACGACTCCAAGTGAAAAAGTGTGAAGAATAAAAGTTGTAGGGAAGCCAGAGCAGAAACTATCCCATCTAGTTTCAGGTACAACGGAGCTGTGAAGCCAAAATTATGTCCGGCCGACGGGTTCAACGTTCCTACTCGCATACTGACCTTTATGTCTCGTATTTTGACCACAACTCGGGCTACGCACTCTCAATTCAGATGCACAACCTATTCACACGACCGGGAGAAAGGAAGGAAATTAATAAACCTGACTAAACTCGATTTCATAGCTAGACAAAAGAGCGATTCCTTGGGAGTAGATTGTCGATAGGGGTGACAATAAAATTTGATAACCCGATAATTCAAACCGAATCGAACCGAACTAAACCGATAATTTCGGATTTTTTGTTTTTTGATTTTATTAGTTTGGTTTTAATATTTTAATTTCGGTTCGGTTTTTTTGTTTCGGTTTTTCTCATTATAGTTTAATGAATTTGGTTTGACCCGAAAAACCTAATAACCAGGGTTATTTTTGTCATTGTAAGTAATGACTATATAAGGGAAAAAAACCCTACTTTTTTTCATCCATTCTTTCAAATTCTTGTCATTGTAAGATATTGTCACACAAGCCCACGTGAATTTTGTGTATTATATTGGGCTGAAATTTCAAAGTTACATGAAATTAGACTTTTTGTAATTACCATTCTTCGTTTTTAAATATGGAAACTATTATATGCAAAATTTTTGAACTTCAGAATTGTAAGTCAAAACTTTTATAAAGTGATTTATGTTTTACGATTTTATCAGGTCCCAAACCAAACCGAACCAAAAAAATTGGTTCGATTTTGAAAAAATTATTTTGATTCGGATTAACGGTTTGGGTTGAAAGTTATGAACCCGATAACAATGGTTCAAGTACAAAATATACACAACTCGATCCGAACCGGATCATTTACAGCCCTAATTGTCGACATCCCGCTTCACGATCCGAACCTCCAATCATTCCGAGCTCGTAGATAGGGGTGTGTTCACGCACATAACACCACCAAAGGCATGAAAGGGAGGTGGTCATCGCAACAAACGTTATAGGAACATGTTAAGTTGATAGATGAGTAAGACAAGGTCTCCTTGGATTTGACTTTCTTGTTTCCTTTTCGGGTCAGGGTCATGGGCATTTATGACGAGGGCGGTTGTCTTGTACCCAATTAATGCTGAGCCTTTTTTGGCCTTAGTGCCTATATGGAATTGTGTTGGAGTTTGCCGGTTGATTATTTTCTCTCCTCCTCTCTTGCTCAGCAATTTGGGGATCTACGATTGTACAAGCCTAAAATATGGAACTTTTGACAGTCCTGATGATGCATTTTGTTGTATAAATTGTAGAGCAAATTCCCATCCCATTCTCATCTCAAACTTTCATTTTATTTTATCACAATGAAATCCCTTCTCTTTGCAATCCTCCCCCTGCTCTTCCTCGGGGTCATGCGGCAGTCTTCGACGCGGCCTCTTCAACCGAATGGCATCGTCGACGATACCTGTCCAACTGTGCCCTTTCCTGACTTCTGTGCATCCACTCTCCGATCGGACCCAAAGAGTGGATCGGCCCAGAGCTCTGAGGATCTGGGCGTGATCCTAGTCGACCAGGTCGACTCAAAGGCCGGCTCCACCCTCATCAAGATCAGTAGCCTGATTTCACAGGTCCAAGACCCTAAACTCAAGGCCGCCTTGTCCTCCTGTCAGGACTCATACGGGGCGATAGTGAAGGGTTCGGTGCCAGCAAGCAGGGCAGCCCTGATCAGTGGGAACCCCAAGTTTGCGGAGCAGTACATGACCGATGCTGCTGCGTCGATGGACCGGTGCGACAAAAATTTTGATGGTTTGGACTCCCCGTTGACGAGCGAGGATGATTTCGTGCGTAAGGCCGCGACCATTGTGGCTGCCATCGCTAAGACCTTGGAGTAGTTTGCAGTTAAGGTCTCGATATCGAATAATGTTACAAAAAAGTGGAGATCGGACGATTACTTTTATGATATCTTCATTCGGATTGTAAAGTTATCGTCACAATGAAATATGAAGAACATTTCCTCACGGTTCTTTGCATTTGTTAACGTTCCTTCTGATCTAAGTGGCGAACTGATTTTCATAGGGATAATCGTTTGGCGATGGGTAAGCGCATGTTGCGACTATGAGTTTCGTTAGTTAGGCCGCATTCGTTGTGGCCGCAGAGTCCTTGCCGTCGACTTATTCGGGTTAAGCGACTGAGCCATAGGCGTAGTAAAATGTAGCGTTTCTTTTATGGTTTGCATGGAATGAAGGATGGTAATGATTGATCTCATCATGAATAGTAATCAATCAATGGCTTATCAAACTTGCATCTGATGGGAAAAAGGTTCGACGGTGGCAATCACGTGTCGTGTGTCCCCCCTCCTGAAAGAAAGGAATCATAAATGTGAAAAGACACGATTCCCCTGTTACCAGAAAGAACAGAACAGAGCAGGGAGAATCCAAGTCACCCGTGACTCGATCAATCCTCTCAGCCCAGATTATAAAAAGATATCCCCACGACCCAACCCCTGTTTATCAATCAGACCTGCAAAATCTTCATTCACCCACGTCTTTATCCCAATACAAGCAAAGCCTAAAGCGAACTCATAATCTTCTCCCCCGCTTTTTCGGATCTTTCATCGTTTGATTTTTTATCTTCTCCCCTCTTTCCTTGTTTTGTTCTGGATAATATAAGAAGCAGTCACTGATTGACTCCTGCTCGGCCATTGTTCCGACGACCCTTTTCCCCGTTCCTTCTGATTCGATAGACTCTGGTTGAATTTTTTATCTTTATCTTTTTTATTTTTATTTTTTTGGTGGGGGGATGGCGAGACATGAGGAACTTCCAATTCCGGTGTTCTCGTCATTGGAGCAGGTTTACGGAGACAGTTCGCAGCTTGAGGAGGCGCAGCTCCGATTCGACAGGCTCAAGGCGAGGTTCCAGCAAGTGTTTGGTCATGCCCCCGATTTGTTTGCTCGTTCCCCTGGTGGGTGTGCTTTGTTTTGTGTTTTTTTGATGGATCAGATGGGTTTTTTTGTGGGGTGGGGTGTTGGTTGGTGGTTGGTGGTTAATCTTTGTGATAGAGTTTATGGTATGGTTTCACTGTTGGTGTTCCTATCGGTGACTACGATAGAGCCTTGAAACCAGACGACTGAGGAGGATTTCGCAAAACTGCGTTGTGTAGGGAGAGTGAACTTGATCGGTGAGCATATTGATTATGAGGGGTACTCTGTGTTGCCGATGGCAATTCGCCAGGACACTATCGTTGCTATCAGAAAGCGGGATTCAGGGGAGGGGGACAAGGTTCTACAGATTGCGAATGTTAACGAGAAATACTCCACCTGCACTTATCCTGCTAATCCTGAACAGGTAATTGAGTAATGCAATCCCGAGCAGGGAATGATCATTGCCTTTCTTGTTGTCAGGAAATGTATGGTCAGAATTTTCTCGAGCAAGTTCACAAGATTGTTCATTTCCATTGAGATGATTTCTTCTGTAGGTCCTTTTGAACCTACCATTGATTTTTCTCTTTTATTAAATGCCTTTGCCTTGCAGGAAATTGATTTGAAGAATCACCGGTGGGGTCATTACTTCATTTGTGGGTGAGTTGGCCTCTGTTTTCGAAAATCTCAGACAAACTGTTATTCTGGGTATTATTGAGAAAATGAAAAAGCTTCTCAGAATAAATACATTACTGAATTTGTTAAACTGCATAATTGATCGGTCATCATGCAACAAAATTTCATTGTTGGTTACTTGTTAGGTACAAAGGTTATCACGAATTTGCAAAGTTAAAAGGTCTTGATGCCGGAGTGCCTGCTGGTCTCGACGTGATGATCGACGGAACTGTTCCAACAGGTTAATAGCACATATTAGTATTTGAGCTCATGCTAATTGAGACATCAGTTAGAATGATGCATTCCAACCCTGTTAATCGGACTACTCACAAGAGATTATTGTGGGCTACAGGATCGGGACTGTCAAGTTCTGCTGCATTTGTGTGCTCTTCTACTATTGCTATTATGGCTGTCCACGAAACAAATTTCCCCAAGGTATCTGGCAGATTAACTGTCAGACATTTTCTATCTCAATCATTACAAGAGATAACTAGTATCACTTTCAGTTGCAACTTCATTTCTTTTCATCTTATCACCTGTCAGAAAGAAATAGCTCAGCTTACTTGCGAATGTGAAAGGCATATTGGAACTCAATCTGGTGGAATGGACCAGGTTCGTGAACACTTGTTCTATCTACAAACCAACTGATGTGCTTTCAGCTGCAAGTTTATGTCTAAAAGTCGACATTAATGGTTAGTAATGTTGTATACCTCATATCCTGCACAGGCAATATCAGTCATGGCCAAATCAGGATTTGCAGAGCTTATTGACTTCAACCCAATTCGAGCAACTGATGTTCAACTTCCTGCTGGAGGAACTTTTATAATTGCACACTCCCTCGCTGAGTCGCAGAAGGCCATCACTGCAGCCACAAACTACAATAACAGAGTTGTGGAATGTCGCTTAGCTGCAGTATGTACTCATTTCCGTTTCTTTTTCATAGTTGTGTTGAGTGCTGTTTGTTGTGATGATCCCGTATTGGGAACCTTCATTGTAACTGGGAATCAACTGCTTGCTTTTGTGATGGTATGACAAGAACTTCATGCTTTAAAAATTGGAGAAAGTATAACCTTGGTCAACTCTAGTTCTGTTTCCTTTTTTTTCTTTCTGAAGGTCGTGCTTGGTATAAAACTCGGAATGAGTCCAAAGGAGGCAATTGCAAAAGTTAAGACGCTTTCAGACGTCGAAGGATTGTGTGTATCCTTTGCTAGCGGTCGTGGTTCTTCTGATCCTCTACTTGCTGTCAAGGTAGTTTAGTCAATCTAGCATCTTCATTTCGGTGCTGAACCATTTCCCCAAGCTATTGTCTTATTCTTTTCTCTTTTGAAAGGAATTTCTGCATGAAGAAACTTACACTGCAGAAGCCATTGAGAAAATTACCGGGGAAGATCTGCCATCAGTTTTGGAGCATTCTCCTTCTTCTTTGGCTGTTTTAGAAGCTGCCAAGCACTTCAAGTTATATCAGGTACTTTCTCGTGTACTTGGCATAATTATGCGAAGTCTCCAATCTGAACGAGAGAGATATATGAATTGGTTTCAATGAGACCACTGTGGTATTCCTTTCATGAATGTTCATTCTCGATGAGAAATTATTAATGCAAATGTGGTTTTTTGTTAGCAAAAAATCTTCTCTGCTTATTTGCACCGATGATTATAGTTTTTTCCTGATCCACGAGAGTCCCTTTTGTAGAGAGCGGCTCATGTTTATTCCGAAGCCAAGAGAGTGCATGCCTTCAAGGATACCGTCTCGTCTGATCTGAGGTTAGTTCATCTTCATTGACCGATTTGCTGCTTCTCCATTACTTTGTGATACTCAGGCTAACCACTAATTGTAACTGAAAAGTATTAGATGCTGTTATGGTAATGAACACTCTTGTCCTGTTTTTTACATTCATGAGCACACCTTTTCAGCGAAGAGGAAATGTTGAAGAAGCTTGGCGACCTCATGAACGACAGCCACTACAGCTGCAGCATTCTCTACGAATGCAGGTAATCTCAGCTGTTCTTCTCAGGAACTCGAAATGAGGTTGCGGAATTTCATGGTTATAGCTCTGATAAGGAACTCTTTCTTTTCCTCTGCAACGATTTGCTCAAAACCAGCTGCCCAGAGCTGGAGGAGCTCGTGAAGGTGTGCCGGGACAACGGTGCCCTTGGGGCAAGGCTGACTGGTGCCGGATGGGGTGGGTGCGCGGTCGCATTGGTAAAAGAAAGCATAGTCCCGCAGTTCATCCTCAACCTAAAGGTAACCCTGGAACTTTCTTTTAACATTTCTGTTTCTGGAAGGTATCATGGAGACAGCTAAATGACTTATCTACTGTCTCAAAACTATCTTGTTGTCTTCAGGAGAGCTTCTACCAGTCGAGGATAGAGAGGGGAGTGATCGATAAGAGCGAGCTTGGACTGTACCTGTTCGCCTCCAAGCCATCAAGCGGTGCTGCCATCTTCAAGTTCTAACCGAACCCCCATCTGTGTTTTTTTTATCCGCCGCCCTGGGTAAACAAGCACCTTACAATTTAAATAAGATTCCATTCCATGAATCGATGCCAATCCTGTCTTATCGCAACTCCAGTGATCGTATTAGGAATAATCAGGTGATGGGGCTGCATTAGTCATTTGAGTGTGGTATGGGTGGATATTGGGATGATGGAACATTTAGTGGTTTATTAGTAGTTGTGATGTAATGCATAACTTTAGCAGGGTGAATGCGGTTCCCCAATCAAAAACTTACCAATTATTATCGAGTGCGACGATCTTGGTTTGCGATTAATTCACTTACAAGCACAACCTATATCACATTTCATTTTCCCCTTAAGTAGCTTGCTGGAACAAGTGAATGAGAGAGAGCTCCCATACCAGCTGGAGGCTGTAGTCCGGTGACGTGAGGCAACTTTTCGAAATGTACGGGATGAATAATCCTGGCTGTGGAAGCATATATTAACTCCTGCCAGATTTTCGAATATTTTGAGCACTGTACGGGATGACTCAGTCATGTTCACCAGGTGCAAAATTGCTTGGGCGATTATGAGGGCTGTCCTATTGCCAATTCATTTGTGATTTGATTTCAAGGAAAGAGGAAAATCAGTTGTGACAATTGGGATATAAGATTTGTAGAAATGATAGCCCGTTAATGGACAATTCTGTCCAATTTCAACTAAGGGTACATGTCGATGGTAAGACAATGGGTTGCGGCCATTCAGCGGGGATTAAGTTCGCCAAGGCTGTGCTGAATTGCGAGGGACCGCTGGAGCGGTTAGGATCGAGTGTCTGGGTTGGTGATCATGATTTCGCCTTCAGGGCGCCATGGTTTGTGCATCCATCAGGAGGGGAAGGTTTCTTAGACGAGTGCCTCACACAAGTCGCATATCGTGATCTTCTCGTGCAATTATCCATCTAATAAATACTATACATAGAAGCAATAATAATAACCACACTGTTTGCCTTGAACTTTTTTTGAGTGGGGAAATGATTTCCATTTGAGTAATCATAGGTGATGTCTTAAGCACATGTTGCGTGGATGGCGATTCCTCGTCTGTTGTTCCAACATTGGTTTCGTAAGTAAGGATGAGCTCATCGCGTGCAGTCAACGTTGTCTGGTTATGTATTGATCAACAAAGCCGACTGTTATTTTGACTTTACTCATATCAATCGTCGATTAGGTACAATAGTTAAGAGGGTTCTGTGCCAGCCAGCAGGGGAGCTCTGGAAGCACGCGATCCCGAGTTTGCAGTGGACTACATGAGCAATGCTGCCATGGAGATGGAGAGGTGTGACGAAAAGTCTGATGGCTTGGAATCTCTGTTGACGAGCGAGGATGATTTCGTGCACAAGGCCGCAACCATTGTGACTACCAACACGAAGACTATCGAGTTTTCCAACTGGTGTCTCTCATATCAATTACTGTAGTGACAAGAGCAGAAAATGTACTATCCATCCAGTGCATCGAGGGTTGAAGAGTGGTAAGAGGTCTGGTTGAGTCGTAGAAGAAGAACTAGCCAACTGAACAATACCTTCGTGAAAACGGAAGAGTTCAAGACGAGGCACGGTCGAGAACGACATCGACCAAGTTCTTAAAGTTTGTTTTATTGTGGTTCATCTATCTGGTTGGTGAGTTAAAAAAGCATTGGATCTAACTTGGTTTGACTGCATGACCGGCTCGATTTTCGAATATACAGCCCGCAGGATCATAGCTCAGGCTCTCTGTTGACCTGCGAGGACTGATTTTGAGCATCAAGTCCTTCACCGTTGCGGCCTAGCATTGCTTGCGTTGTTGCAGAACTTAATATATAGTTGATCTGAGAAGATATGAAACATTGCCGAGCCATTTCAAAGTCAACCAAATAGAAGGATTGGATTTCCATGCTCTAATTAGAATATTTGAATATCTATGCATTAATTTCATAAGATTTCACATTCCCTGTAACTACAAATGAGAGATCTGATTTTTCTTTATTGAGCTTTGTGTAAAATTATAAGTATCCACTCAGAATATCACATTTCATCAATCGATAATGAATTCCAAGGAGCGTCTCCTTGGCTTGGTCATTTTAGCCGTGTTCCTCCCTGCATTCGTCGCGTCCGACCTCATTGATGACACATGCAAGGTATCGATCTACAACTCTGAGTTATGCAAAAGCATTCTAAGGTCAGACAGCCGGAGTTCCGGGGCCAAAGGACCAGCAGACCTGGCTATTATCTTGTTGGACCAGCTTGATCAGGTCGCCCAAACCGACATCACCAGGATCAACACTCTAATCCATGATGCCATTGAAACCGACGTGAAGGAAGCGCTGTCCAGTTGCAACGAAAGGTACATGTCGATGGTGAGTCAATGGTTTCCATTCAGCAGGGATTCATTCACCAGCGGCAACACCAGTCTTGCCGCTAAGTATACATACTGGGCATCCACTGCTGCGAGTCTCTGCGAGCTAGACCTTTCGCGTACGGGATCGATCTCGATTGACATCAATGATTTTATCTACAAGGTTTGCCTTATTTGTAAATCCATCGCTGAATCCTTGATGCAAACTATTTAGATGATCGCATCGTGTAAGGTTCGCATCGCCATGTTCTGGTGCATTTTTAACCATCGAATAAACACTATATGAATGGGTTATAACAATAGCCATGCTGGTTTGCCTTGAACTTAATCTGGGTCACATACCAACCCTGGACTTGTACGACGTGCCCTGCATCATACTCCACCCGCTTTTACATGGGAAAATCCGCAAAAGCGCCGGGGCTCACGACAAAAGGCATCGAGAAGATCTGACAGATTGAATTAAGGAAAGCAAACCAACCCATAAGAAAGTGTCAACGACTAAGGCTGCTTCCGTCATTGCCTTAAAACTTCTTCTGATTACAGACACTTGAATTAAGGAAAGCAAACAAGATGCTTCAGAAAGCATCGATTTCAGTAATAGAGTTAAAAACTGTTGTAAAAAACTACGAGCCTTGTGACGACGAAGAAAAAGGATATGATCAAACACCGGGAAATGAGTCACGGATGACAAACTTAAGAAAACAACAATCTCTATGAAATTAATTTAATTTGATGAATAGTATTATTTTTTAATCATGATTAGATTAATTTGAGCCTCGTTATGAGATTAATGGCCGGCTCATAAAGCAAAAATACAATTAGACTTTTTTTTTTGTCAAAAGAGGAAATTAACGGCGGAATTATAATTTTATTACAAGAACACAAACATTTTTGCTTGTCATAAAGTACCAATGTCCAAAATGACAATTGATTAGCAACTAAAGAAACGATATATCACTCGACATGAATTCATCCCATTCGTTGCTAGCCGGGATTGTCCTCCTCATGTCTCTGCTTTTGATCAGCCTTGCACAACAGCCACGGGAACAAGGACAGCGGTTCGTGAACGAACTCATTGGGCCCACTTGTATGTCGATGCCCTTCCCCGGTTTCTGCATTTCCATCTTCCAGTCCGACTATCGGAGCGCGAGGGCGAGAACCCAGAAAGACCTGGCCTGGATCATCGTGGACCACACAATGTCGAAAGCCAGGGAGATTGCCAACAAGGCCCATCCGCTGATGCTCACTTTACATCCCCCGAGTCAGAGACTCAGGGACGCGTTGATGGAATACGGTTGTCAGTACCGAAGTTTACGTGACCATGACTTGGAACTGGTGTACATCTATTTCCATGTCAAGGAGTTCAAGAAAGCAGGGAAGACATTGGACGGCGTTGCAGACCAGGCCGAAGAACTTAGCAAGCTGTTTACAGGGATGGATAATCCTTTGAAAAATGACCATGAGTTCTTTCTAAAGGCCGTCCGTATTGCTATGGTCATTGTCGGATCCTTGTAATAACCATATTGTCTGATGACAACATGTGACAATAAAGCAATAAAAAAGCTCGGGGTTTTGTTTCTCCGGCCATTACCTGTTGATGATCTCATAAGTTCTAATGCTTTTTCAAAGTCGCTTGCATCAGATTATATGAGCGAGAGTAAATCGTTTCGATATGTAAGGCCGCGGATATATCTGAATCTTTCCAGTCCATGCACCGTCGTCGCAAGGGCATTAATATCCAAAGACCTCGTCATCTGAAACCTGCCGGAGAATGCCCATCCCTTCCAACTGCAATTCCATCCTAAGCTCTACCCAAGAAAGCAACTAGTCCGGTAGCCCACAGGAGCTGGCCCTGATCATGCTGGAACAGGCAGTACAGAAAGCCCGATCCCTCATGAGCACAGTGGAAACTGTGATCTGGAAATGTCTAAGATGGGAATGTTGATGGGGCGGTGATGTGTATTGCAGCGATTACCTACTCCATGGAAGGCGTGAGCAGAGGTTCATGACCCATGCCTTTGACAAGGACGCTCACCGCCGGAAACTGTTCTAGGGATTATCCTATAATCAATCGAAAAGCCATGACCATTTCATCTACAAGGCCGTGTCCATCTTCGCAGCCATTTCTGGAACCTTTTTGAAAGTTCCTTATGTGAAAAAATTCTGAAATTAACTGTGATTTTATCCACATTCATGCGTATTGACAAACTAAACGAAGTGCCCGAGTCCAGAGGACACCCTTCCATGATTTCTGCATTTGGGTGCTCCAACCTGACAATCTCAGTGCTAATGGAACATCACCACGAGATCCATCTGGCATTTTCCCGGACCAAAACCATATTGACCGCCGGGCAAATGGCATACACAGCCAACCCCCTGATGCTGAGTTTGCATCCCCCAAGCCTGGAATTCAGGACACGATAAAAGGAAGCGAGGCCGTTTTGGAGAATCCTTTCGACAAATGACAACACAACCATATCCAGCAGCAGTCCAGGTCCCACTACGTGCAGAAACTCGACAGGTACCGGATCATTGCCTAATTGTTGTCCATTATTGAAACCACCGATCCCACAAAGCCCGGAACTGGAAATCCCAGGTTGAGAAAACTGGAGAAGATAAATGGGGGAATCGCAATTCGGTGTCAAATACGCGAGGCAAAAAATCAGAGTAATCACTATACAAGGAAAACGGGTGTAAGGCAGGCCGAGTTTTTTCAGGGACTATCATCCACATAAGAAGAAGAAAAAGCAGAACATGGCAGCAGAGCACGATTATGGACGGGATCGCGCAAGGGAGACTGACCTTTTTGTAATAATTTAAGAAAAGGTGTGTATCGTTTTTAGTTAGAGTAAACCTTCTCTGTGCTTGTAGTTTCGTTTGCGTTGCTCCCTCCTACCATCACACCCATAGCAGGTCCATGGACATCTGAAGGACTTCGTTGACTTTACTTGCCAGAGAATGCCCGTCTCTTCCTTCTGCAATTCTATCCTCAGAGCCGCCCAAGATACAGCAATGAGGCCACAAGCCAGTGAGAGCTGGCCCTGATTGTGGTGGAACAGGCGGAATTCGAATTCTCAGTACCTTGTGAGCAAAGTAGAGTTCTCTGATTTTGGAAATCAAAGACAGGAAACTTCGATGGTGCATTGCAGTGGTGAGTACGACATTATCATCTACACCAACCTGTTCAAAACCAAGGATTATTTACTGCGCAGAAGGTATGACACTATGCAGAGGTTCATGACCCATGTTGCAGACCAGGCTGCTCGTTGTGAGAAATTGTTCAAGGGATTGACTAATAATCCGTTGAAAAGAGAACTATTTTGTCTATAAGGCTGCCTTCGTCTTACTGCCATTTCTGGAACCAAGTCGAGCAACCCTGTCTGAATAGATTCTGCAATGTAAACCAGTAATAAACTGGAGATATGGGAAAAAGTCGTTAAACACGTGCCGGAGGACAACTTCTGCAACTTCTGTAGTCCATCCTCCAAACCGGCATCTCTGTGCCAGACCAAAGTCACCACCTGGTCTAGCAGGGATAATCCTGGACGCAAATAGCCCAGCACATCGTGTACGCAGCCAATCCCTGAGCTTATACCACCCAGTACCTGGATACGAACAACATCTCTCTGCCAAAATGGCCAGGTAAAAGAGTACACAGCGAAACTTATGACCTCTATTGCCCAAAGGACCAATGGATTCATCCCGCTCTCTTCAACAATTGACGACGATTGATGAGCATAACCGACATCAATTCAATCCCAAGATGTGCATAAATTCGACCGGAAGGCGGATCACGTCAAAAGGATTAAACTTCTCTAGATTCTGGAAATGCAGATTTCCTCGATTTAGGACGAAACTCAATCTGGATTCATATTCATGACATCTCCATACAGAGAAAAAGAAGGCCTCTCAAGGGCTGAGGGAAGGGAATTTTTCAGAGAGTACATCCACAGAAGACGAAGAAGAAGCACAGCATGGCAGCAAGTGCGAGGGACTCGAGAACGGTGATGACCGCCCAGAGAACGTCGTCGACCACGAAGTCGAGCAGGCCGATCCGTAAGTTGGGGAAGCTCCAACCTCTAGACGAGAGGTAGGAGAAGTCGAGGTCGGGCCACCTGAAAAGGGAGCTGATGGGGAGGGAGAGACCGAAGCCGGGCCCCCGCAAGGCCGGGGAGTACCAGCTCGACGGACGCATGGTCCAACCGGGTAAGGATGGAACAGGCTCAGGTGGTAGGAAGAAGGTAATGCGGGGGTTGGGAATGAGTCGGTAGCACACGCTATGGCTTGGACCAACCCATATTATTATTATTATTATTATTATTATTATTATTATTATTTTACGTCAAATATCATTCGGCGCCAGATAATTGTCGTCATGGACAAGCCAACTGGGAAACATACGAGGCATTAATATTTGTATTTCTTTATTCGATATAATCCTTGGATGATAAAAGATGGAGTTTCGTTTCTTTTTACCTTCGCTTTCCAAAGAAATTTGAGTTTTACGGTTGTGAGTTTCAATATTACCGTTTTACTGCACTATTTCTCCTCACTTTCTTTTTTCTCCAAGTAAACCCTAAAATTTTTACTCTTCTTCCAAATTAGTCCTTCAAGACAATTAAAGAAAATAAATCTTAAGCGGGCTCTGATACCAATCAATCCGACATGAATCGATCTTAAGAAGTTTTTCTTAATTGTCTTTGTCGTCGGCGTTCTGCCAACCTCGAATACTCGTTTGAGTACCTCGAACTTGCCGCAAACCCCAAGTTAGATTTGCCTTCAAGGAAAAACTCCTCGAATTCACTCTGTAAGAGAGTCAGTTCTTTTAATTTCTTAGAATAACTTTCCACAAGCTTAGTCAGCTGCGATATTTGCGCCGATATACTTGCTAATCGGTCTACTACAATGTTTAGTAATCCCGTAGCAGAATCCTTACCAACCCCTTGATCCAAATGGATCAACTCTGGGTTAGGACAATCAGTCATACGAATGACTCGTGCACTTGCACTTCTCTCAGATTCTCTTTTCAAGAAATAATAACATAAACAATTCAAAAGATGTTTATCATACCTTACTCGGCTGGGTAGCTCAGAGGGTTCACCAAGCTTCCGTACTATGGAACTTCAAGAGTGAAGAATTCCTCAAATTTGGGGAATTAGATGGAGAGGCTCTTCTGTGTCACACCGAATGCCCTTACCTCGAGAGTCTTATATAGACACTCCTCATCCAAAGGTCTTAGCACGAAGGTTTTGATCCTTTCAAGGTTCTGATCTAACGATCTAACCTTCCGTTAGTCTTAATCAGTTTTGATTAATTCTAACCACCTTACTCTTGATTCCTTAAGGTATTGTTTTCGAACCGTTATTAATGTTCCCGGAGGACGATCAAAGAATTGCACTCAGAGAGATGTGAGAGAAAATTATCTATTCAGATCGCCTCCCCCAAATGAGGTAGATGATTTGTGAATATATACACAAAGGAGCTGGTGCCTATGCACTGTTTGCCAGCTCAAAAGCCAAAAGGAATCTAAAGTTAGTGGAGGGTCCTAATGACCGACAAAAATGTCCTAGTCTAACTTTATACAGCTGTCGTCTCTCGTCTGCATTATTGCGTTATCCTGGGAGATTCCTTCGTCTTTGTTGTTGGCACTTGATGTCTCACCAACCCTTGCTCCAGAGGGTCCCTGTGGTGTTTGACACGCTTCCACTATCTGTTAGGCTACCCTCTGTTCTTTATCAATTTGCTGATCTAGGGACTTGTCCGTGAAATCCGCAATCTTGCTCCAGACTTCAAAGGTGTCTGTCCGGAGACATAACTCAGAGTTCTCTCGTCTCCAGAAACTATCCAGAAGGTCGAGAAACCTCTGCCATCCCCGCTCTCCAGCTTGCTCATCAATGAGACTTAGATCTGAGTGGAGAATCGTAACGGTTGTCATTCCAATCTGAGTGGAGAATCGTAACGGTTGTCATTCCATCACTGAGCACGTAGTACTGCTCCTTGCGAGCTAACACATGCTCTAACACATCCTTCAGGAACTCAACTTTTATGGCTTTTCGGACTGTTTTGTCCTTGTAATACTTCCGCCATAAACCTCTCTGATCAAGGTCCTGTCATTGAGGTTCGACCAGACGTCTACTATCACAAGGGTGGATATCCCATACTTGCATATTAGGAAGAATTACCTTCCCATACTGTTCATGGTCTTCTTCCTCCCTTATTGTGCTAGTAATTAGTGCCGTGGCATACATAAGTCCGTAACCAAGACACCCGAGTATATACTTCACCAAATAGGGCAATGGCTCGATCTGTTCTGGTTCTGATATGTCGATCTCCAGAATATCTACGAACCCTGCATAGATTATGGCAAAGCGACTCCCACCATATCCGACCTTAACCTCAGAGATGGCCACTTCCCCGATAACCAATGTAAGTACGGTTGAAGTACATTGTTCTCCTCAAGTGAGGATTCACTCATGTCCACTACCATTTTCGGGGCATCGTAGTTTTTGACATCCCAGGGAAGCATGGACATAGTTGTGGAGAATATTTGCTGCCTTTCTTTCTCAACTTTGGACAGCTCCTCCTCACCTAAAACTTTAACTGATAGTCTACGTTCCAGATCTTTGATATACTCGATTGCTTTTGTAGCAAAGAACTCAATCTGGCGTTTGTCATCATGTTTGATGCCACCAAAGAATTGCACCAACAACAGACGCATCCCATGATAGGGATTCATCTTGGTACGAGTCTTGATAAAAAAACCAGGATCCTTCCAGATCCTCATGGATAAATCCATCCTGACTTTTGCCACCGTGAGCACGGTCACCGTGAGCAAGCTCACCAGCCTCTTTGAACGAGACTACAAGAATTGCTTCCTCAAGGTTCTCCTTAGGTTCAGGATTACCTTCAACGAGCATCTCTGCTTTCTCGAAATCGAACAGCAGGTCACACTCCATTGCTACCACTTCGTTGGGATCTACCCTAGGTTCGGGTTCTACCCTCGGAATAGGCTCACCTATCAAGGCTTTGAACTGAGCCTCCGCCTCAGCATACTCATCCTCAACCTGCTTTTTCTGCTCCTCTTTACTCTCCAATAGAGATTTGTAGAGCTTAACAGCTTGGTTGATAGAGATCTTACGCTCTTTGGCAAGGTGATCTCGGCAGTAATTAAACTGTACCGTGGTTAAAGGAAACCACCAAGGCTCTTCCACCTTATCGTCCTTCTTTGGACCAGAAGATCTAAGCCTCTTGGCTTTCCTCGTCTTCCTGACTTTCTCCTGGGATTCAGCTTTTGCTTTATCCTTCAGATATGTCATTTTCTCCTTTCCTTTGGAGCTTCCCTCATTAGGATCGGCCATCTTTAACTGAAGATCTTTCTTCGTGTCTCTTTCAGAGTTGGAATTACCCTTCTCCTTCAGATCCACCTTCCCTTCTTGGGAAATTTTCGCTTTTCCTTTAGGATTGGTTGTTACCTTTCCCTTAGGACCAGCCATCCCCTTCTGGGATTTTTCTTTCGCCTTTCCCTCAGATTTGGCCTCAGCCTCTTTGGGATTAGCCATCTCCTTCTAGAGATCTGGTTTCGCTTCTCATTTAGACTCGGCTACTGCCTTATCCTTAGAATCAGCCACTCTCTTCTGAGAGTCCGCAGTCTTCAGCTTTTTTGGACATTCGTAAGAACGGTGTCCCAGCTGTTTGCACTGCCAGCACAGAACTACTGTTTTCGTTCCAGCAGAGGAACCGGCATCACTATGCTCACCTTCTCCCTTATTCGGACATACCTTCTTGGAGTGTCCTTCCTTCTTGCATCCCCAGCATACTTTCCTCTTCGCAGAAGGATCCATCTGCAGAGTGTCTAGAAAGAGAGGATTTCGCAAGTTCTCTAGAGAGAGAGTCAGCTATTATGTTGTGGTCGGATGAGATGTATTCGACCTCATATTTATAATAGCTAAACCATTCTTGCAACCTCAAGAGTTTAGTTTGCCTAGCCTCCTTAAGGTTCAGACTCATAAACCTTTTTACATAGGTTGAGTCAGAGCGCACTAAGAACTTCTTAGGTGCCAAAAAGATGTAGAAAGCCTTAATTCCATTTTTCAAGGCTAACACTTCCTTTTCGTGTATCGGGTATCTAAGTTCGTACCCCTTGAAGCAACCTGACCAGTATTTGCATACAGGTTCTGGTTTACGTCCTCTAATTTTGAGAACAGCTCCCCAAAACTCGTCAGAAGCATCAACTTCCAAGACTAACTCATCCTTGTCAGAAGGCAAAGCAAGTTGTGGTAAATTTTTCACCTTAGCTTTAATCCTCTGAATTGATTGAGTATCCTCATCGTCTCATATCCAAGGATTCGTAGAAGAAGTCTTCTTTGAGATCCTTCCCAGACTCGGGACAGATCTTTCACAAACTTACTTGCATAGTTCACAAATCCGCAAAATCTTTGGACTTGCTTCCTATCCTCAAGTCTGTCAGGAAAATCAACAATTTTCTTAGCAATATGACCTTGGAGTTTGATTTTACCCCTTTCGATCTCCATGCCTAGAAAATTCACCGATTCCCTAAACCACTCTATCTTACGCTCAGATAGAATCATGCCCTCCTGTCGGAAGACATCGGTCACCTTATCAAGGTGCCTCATGTGATCGTCCTCAGTCTGACTGTAGACTAGCACATCGTCAATATAGACCGCACAAAACTTACGGACCTGCTTGAAAGCATTATCCATTTAGCGCTGAAACACGCCTGGAGCATTCTTCAGGCCGAATGGCATAACCAACCATTCAAACATCCCTTGCGGAGCATTGAAGGCAGTTAGAGGAACCGACTCTTCCTCCATCTTGACTTGCCAGTATCCACTTTTCAAGTCAAATTTGGAAAAGTATTTTGGTTGACTCAGACTGATCCTATCAATAAGATCACCCGCAGTATGAATCTTAGAGCCATCATCTTTTGTAGCTTTGTTAAGCTGACGATAGTCTATAACCATTTGTGCTTTTCCTCGCACCTGCTCGACATGGTTAATTACCATAAAGACAGGACTAGAATGTGGACTGTAACTGTCTTTAATCAAGCCTTTTTCAAGCAATTCAGGAATTTATTTGTTAAACTCCTCAACCATCTCAGCCGTATACGTAATGTTTCGGGCTCGAATAATGGTTCTGGGATCCTTCAACTCTAATCTAGCCTTTAGGCCATTTCGAGTCCATAATTTCAGTGGATCTTCACTAAAATTATCGGCCAGTTTCACAAGGAACTTATCCCATTTTATCTTTGTTAACTTAACAGCCATACACACTTCCTGTTTCACCAACTGGTCGTCATACCAGCTAGAACTACTGGTACTCGTCGGAGAGAACAAGGTTTGCATCCAATCGTGCTCCTGTTCTACCAACCGGCATCTATTCATGCTCATCATCCGTGTATCACCACGCTGAGCTCGCACGCTGAAAGCTCTTTCGCACGGTGAATCACCACAGTACTCTGTCCGTTTTACTGGATAAAATCCAAACTTGAGCCTTAATTTAGGCTCTGGGAGAATACTGATCTTAACACCACCAATGGTGATGTCGTCCGCATCCTGCACAAAAGCAAGATTTTCCCTTTGTCCCTTAAGGAAGGCATTACCAAGTATGATATCTGCCTCCAGCAAAGGATGTGCAAGAATCTCTTTTATGATGAACTTTTGTCCACCAATAAAGACTGGCACGTTAACTGCCCGATGGCTAACAATTGTTGCCATTCTGTCGACGTTGACCATGTGGATGGAATTCTGCAGTGGTTCCCACCACTCATCTGGTAGAGCATTAAGTCTAGCACAGCTTATGCTACACCCAGTGTCTATCAAGGTATCCATGGAGTACTCATAGTAACCAGGAAACTTGAAAGTTAGAGCCACATATGTGCTCAGTTCTTCCTTTCTGACACTAAAACTCGTGTCTGGTCACCTCTCGGGATGGTTCTATCATCCTCCAGATATCGTCTACCGCAATAGACCTTTGCTTGGCGATCTGCTCGATAACCTCACAAACTTCAGGAATCTCAGATAAAGAGCCACCTGAATTGGTTACTCTTAACATCCTTATAGACTCCTCTCTCGGTTGATTTACCTGTCTATACCCAAGAATTCTACCCGTATGTTGTGACGGGGTCCTTGAATCAACAGACCTTCGAGACACCTCTTCTACTAGCGGAGGTGCTGATCCTACCTCTGGTCGAGAGACTATTACGTCCTCTCCTACATCTCTAGCTCTTGAAGAGACTTCAGAGAACGAGTGACTTCTCGGTTCTCTCAGGATTGGCATCCTCACAGGCAACTGCGTGTCAGCTCTTTCGCTAAGCATAGGCAAGTGCCTATCAGCTCTCTTAGAAACCCTCGACGGTTCACCCAACATGAGAGTAATCTCATTACCTCGTTGTCGGATATTAGCCGTACTAATGGGCCTAGAGCTACTACCACGCTCAGTCATAACCCAACTCCTTGGCCAGGTTAATTCCAAAGGATTCACCTCACGCCTATGGAACTATTGATAGTTGTTATGGCCTTCCTCGAACAACTCGGTCAGCCTCGAGATGTTCCTCACACCAGGGCTGGTTGTATTCACCAATCGGTAAATAACCATAGTATGATACGCCAAAAACTTGGCCTGGGGATTCATACGATCCATGTTCGTCGATTTGATTCTCAAAGTCAATGAAGTCCCCAAACAGCGATCGTTCAAAGCCATCATGAAATTTGGATGGACTTGGAACCATACAGGGCCATGTGCAAGATTGGCCTGTATACCTGATATAAGCTGATCTTTAAACTCTCGCCACCGTTTATTGATCACAGCTACTACAACAGGACTGTCCGCCGGTAAACGAAACAGCGGGAACAATCCTACCTGGATTAACCCAATGAGTATATAGTTATATACACCTGTAGCATTTCATGGTGTCTCTTATGCGGTTTACATTGTGTAAGGGTATATCCAGCGTCTCGAGCTCAGTGCTCGTGACCTGTGCCGTCGCCTCAGACTGCGAGATGTCAATTATCGATCGAAAACTAAATCTCGATACATTGTAGACCTCTCTAGCATTCACGTTAGGCAACCTCCATTCCAGAATCGACTGGGATGTATCTTCGTACTGGTGGGTTTCCTCCAGTACCTGATTCGTTGTTTCCACTGGAACCAACTCATCACCATCTCCGTCCTGTAATGCTCGCATCATGAACAGATGTTCGGTCCAGAGATCAGAATCATCTTCTGAGTCTGTATCGTAGTTTGACACAATCTCATATATTGATTCTACCTCCGAGTCCAAGTCGGAAATGTCCTACTCATTGATAGGCTCGTAAGCAAGAACTTCCTCCTCCTGACTCCTGTCGTCAAGAAAAACCATACGGGGTCTTTCTCTCCTTTGGTTCTTCTTCGGACAAGCATACGCCTTGTGGTCTTTTGAACCACAAAACCAGCAGCAATTACAACTGCTCAAAGGTTTCCCTTTAGGACATCTAGGTTCTCTGCCATGCTTACGCTTGAAGGCATCGATCCTATCCTTATCCTTCAGGTTATCCCTTCTCCTCACAAACCTCTTTGGTTTGTAAGCAGGACCTCCTCTTTGCTTTCGCTGGAGATCTCTCTTAGGCCAAACTTTCCTCTTGTTGTATCCAACAAACTTTTTCTTTCGAGGAAAGTTTCTTGTTCTCAAAGGGTTACCTGGAGTATCACATCCATACCTCCCAAGCACATATTCGATCTGAGAACAACAGCTCTTGTTTAGGTAAGGTAGCTTCTTAGCTGCCTCTTTCACCTGGAGCTCAGTACACGCCTTTCTCATCGCGTACTTCAACGCCTGAATTTTACCTCCCAGTCCAGGAACAATTTTATCCTCGACTAGAAGCAATTCATAGGCCTTTTGCGCAACCTCCGGCCATGGTTCTGGAAGTTTTGCAAAAAAGGTTCCCAATATGAACTGCTGCGACACTACATCCAGATTGTAATAATACTTCTGGAACTCACACACGTAGTTGTCGAACAGACATATATCACAGATCTATAGTTTCACCAGAGCTGTCATCGACTGCTCTTTCTCCACAGTTTCAGTGGATAATGAAAAACCACAGAACTCCCGTTTGAGTGCATCAGCGATGATTGCTAACACACCGTCCACGGTTAGCGCTTGGTCTATCTTTTCCTTGATGTCTGTGTGTGCCACCAAGGTTTTCCAATATTTTTGCGCCGTTCCCATAAGGGCTGCTACACACAATTCGTAGACTGATATAGGGGCAAGTATCCTAGCAGATGCAGTCATCCGAATAAGTGATATCCACTCATCTATCTTTTCAGATACGTGCTTTTCACAATCGATGTCCAGAAAAGCACCAGGGGTGATTATTGGCTTTAGGACGTTATCCCTCGGAATGAATTCCGGCTTTGTTCTATGGGGATAGTCCGGCCTGTAAATTTCCCTCTTCGCAGCGACTAGTTCATTAAACGTTCTATTGTCTAAATGAACCGGGGTGTCGTCTGCCAGACCTAAAGATTTCATCAGGTCTTTCGCCAACTCTCCACTCTGAGAGCTCATGTTGGCCTTTCGCTTTTGCGAATTCAAGATATACGGAGCCACTGACTCTTTGTACATCTCTTCAACGCTCTTACCTTGACCCTAGTTGGAATTTCTTCCTCCCAGTTTCAACTTTTCGACTTGTTTTCCAGTTGTACTTTCCAGTCTAGAAGACTCCTCTGTTTCAGGCCATTTTAAACTTCTTTCTCTTTCCAATGAGTCTAACATCTTGTTAACTATCGAACCTACTTCCTCAGCAAGGTTTCGGCTCTCCTGATTATCAAGAACTCCTGGCTTAGTCAGCTGAGTTAACAATTCGTTTATACTCCTGCTGATGCCATATGGAGTCATTCTAGACTCATTAACAAGCTCCAACCTCTGCAGAGCCCCAGAAGGATTTCCAGTGGATTTTCCTTCTCTAGCCATTTCAAGGACTTAATTGAAAATTTTTCAAAACTTTGGATTTTTTTAGAGAAAAAGTGGGGACCACCGTATTTTGGTAATTTTTCAAACTCCCACCACTTTTCTCAAAATAGTTTTTCCCACAAGGGTAAATTGGAGCTAGACCCATAAAAGATGATGTTTAGGACGATGGAGACATTCCTGTCCGGGTTGGAACTTTGGATCCCCATCCATCTGTAATAAAAATATTATATTGGGAAAAAAAGTCAAAGGTTCCGTCGATTGGGCCTCAGTAATATATTACGAGAGCCCATGGACCAATTATTAGGCCCATATGATGACATGGGCCCTCATGTCTAGCTAATATTTGCACGCCAGGTCGGCCACTGGCTCCCCTCGGGTAGAAACCACAGGGGTTAGCCTCGCTGCCTGCCCCATACCCGATCCTCAGTATCTCCTCGGGCATCCGGTCGAATAGAAGCCCCTCGTCCTTCGTCCCCCTACCACGGCCAAGCTTGTCCCGAAGATTCGATATGCGGTCCATGAACTCCGCTACGGTTACCTTGTAGGGCACCACCGGTGGGTAGCCTCACTCGTAGAGCAGCATTCAGATCACCGCGTCCCGGCCCGATTCCTCTCCTGAGCAACCCTGCAACTAGCTGTGATGTAATGTCACGTCAGTTTCCTTTTGGCTCTGAGGAACTTGGCAACGATCCAATAGAATTTGTCCAACAATCACCCTCTTGGAGTATGTCCCTGTAGTTTTCGGGTTGGCGCGGCGTATCTAATGAGGCCGATGTAAAGGATCACACAAGATGCCAAGAGGTAGTTGATGGAATTCGCATACGGATCAAAAGGCAGGAGGAAAAGGACTCTTCCCAAGGCATCATCGTTCATGATGGTGGCGAATGCCTCTCAGGTTCAGGAACGGCCTCGGGAATCCCCTGACCATGCTCTGTATCGCCCTGGCACCGATATCACGAGAAAATTGGTAAAAAGCATGCAGCAACCCGTTGAAATGACATGAACCCAAGCATTATAACAACACTACATTACATGCCTGAGGTGACCAACCTCCTGGAGAGTTGTTGGGAAAATAATTCCATCTTGTCTAGAAAAGGCCCGGGCCAAGGGTTTATATATGGTTGAGACCCTTCGCTTAATTGCTAGCTTTTATTGTTAAAAATCGTGTTGAAATTCCTCTTCACCTAAAAGCTAACAATTAGGTGAAGGGTCTCAACTCTATTTAAAGTGTTGGCCCAAATCATATGAAGGAAGAACTCCGTCGATGAAGAAGTCATGACCAGATGAGGATGTCACTGAGGGAGGGGGTGGGGAGAGTTTCCTATCCGACCGAAGTAGCATTGGTTTGGGTTCTTAGTTTGAGTTTCGGTTAAGGGTCTAGCTCCAATTTACCCCCGTCAACAAAAATATTTTGGGGAATATAGTTTGAGTTTGGAAAATTACCAAAATACGGTGGTCCCCACTTTTTCTCTAAAAGACCCAAAATTTTGAAAAATTTTCAATTAAGTCCTTGAAATGGCTGGAGAAGGAAAATCTACTGAAAATCCTTCCGGGGCTCCCCCAAGATTGGAGCACGTTAATGAGTCTAGAATGACTCCGTATGGCATTAGCAGGAGATAAACGAATTGTTAACTCAGCTGACTAGGCCAGGAGGTCTTGACTGTCTTGAGAGCCGAAACCTAGCCGAGGAAGTAGGTTAAATAGTAAACAAGACGTTAGACTCCTTGGATCGCGAAAGAAGTTTTAAAAGGCCTGAAATAGAGGCGACTTCTGGACTGGAAAGTACAACAGGAAAACCAGTCGAAAAATTGAAACTGGGAGGAAGAAATTTCAACCAGGGTCAAGGCAAGAGCGTTGAAGAGATGTACAAAGAGTATGTGGCTCCGTATATCTTGGATCCGCGAGTGCAAACTTGAACTCTCAGAGTGGAGAGTTGGCAAAAGACCTGAGGAAATCTTTAGGTCTGGCAGACGACAGCCCGGTTCATTTAGACAATAGAACGTTTAATGAGCTGGTCGCTGCGAAGAGGGAGATTTACAGGCCGGATTATCCCCATAGAACCAAGCTGGAATTCATTCAGAGGGATAACGTCCTAAAACCGATAATCACCCCTGGTGCTTTTCTGGATATTGATTGTGAGAAGCACGTATCTGAAAAGATAAATGAGTGGCTATCGCTTATTCGAATGACTGCATCTGCTGGTATATTGACCCCGGGATCAGTCTATGAATTGTGTGTGGCAGCCCTCATGGGAACGACACAGAAATATTGGAAAACCTTGGTGGCACACACAGACATCAAGGAAAAGATAGATCAAGTGCTGACTGTGGACGGTGTGTTAGCAATCATAGCTGATGAACTCAAAAGGGAGTTCTGTGGTTTTTCGTTATCCGCTGAAACTATGGAGAAAGAGCAGTCTATGACAGCTCTGGTTAAACTACAGATCTGTGATATGTGTCTGTTCGACAACTACGTTTGTGAATTCCAGAAGTATTATTACAATCTGGATGTAGTGTCGCAGCAGTTCATATTGGAAACCTTTTTTACAAAACTTCCAGAACCATGGCCGGAGGTTGCGCAAAAGGCCTACGAGTTGCTTCTAGTCGAGGATAAAATTGTTCCTAGACTGGGAGGTAAAATTCAGGCGGTGAAGCACGCGATGAGAAAGACGCGGCTAAAAAGCTACCTTACCTGAACAAGAGCTGTTGTTCTCATATTGAGTATGTGCCTGGGAGGTATGGTTGTGATACTCCAGGTGAATCTTTGAGAACAAGAAACTTTCCTCGAAAGAAAAAGTTTCTTGGATACAACAAGAGGAATGTTTGGCCTAAGAGAGATCTCCAGCTAAGCAAAGAGGAGGTCCTGCTTACAAACCCAAAAGGTTTGTAAGGAGAAGGGATAACCTTAAGGATAAAGATAGGATCGAGGCCTTCAAGCGTAAGCATGACAGAGAACCTAGATGTCCAAAAGGGAAACCTTTGAGCAGTTGTAATTGTTGCTGGTTTTGTGGTTCAAAAGACCACAAGGCGGATGCTTGTCCAAAGAAGAACCAAAGGAGAGAAAGACTTCGTATGGTTTTTCTTGATGACAGGAGTCATGAGGAGGAAGTCCTTGCTTATGAACCAATTGATGAGCAAGACATTTTCGACTTGGACTCGGAAGTAGAATCGATCTATGAGATAGTATCGAATTACGATACAGACTCGGAAGATGATTCTGATATCTGGACCGCCCATCTGTTCATGATGAGAGCAGAGCGGGAAGGAGATCGTGATGAGTTGGTTCCACTGGAAACAACGAATCTGGTGCTGGAGGAAACCCACCAGTACGAAGATCCATCCCAGTCAATTCTGGAATGGAGGTTGCCTAACGTGAATGTAAGAGAAGTTTATAACGTGTTGAGATTTAGTTTTCGATCGATAATAGATATCTCGCAGTCAGAGGCGACGGCACAAGTCACGAGCACTGAGCTCGAGACGCTGGATATACCCTTACTCAATGTACAACGCATTAGGGAAACTATGCGGAATGCTAGAGGTGTATATAACTATATACACATTGGGTTGATCCAGGTAGGATTAATACCGCTGTTTCATTTTCCGGCGGATAGTCCTGTGGTAGCAGCTGTGATCGATAAACGATGGCGAGAGTTTAAAGATCAGTTGATATCAGGTATACAGGCCAGCCTTGCACATGGCCCTGTATTGTTCCAAGTCCATCCAAACTTTGTGATGGCTTTGAACGATCGCTGTTTGGGGACTTCATTGACCTTGAGAATCAAGTCGATGAATATGGATCGGATGAATCCCCAGGCCAAGTTTTTGGCGTATCACACTAGGATAATTTACATATTGGTGAATACCACTAGTTCTGGTGTGAGGAACATCTCTAGGCTTACCGAGTTGTTCGAAGAAGGTCGTAACAATTACCAACAATTTCACAGGCGTGAGGTAAATCCTTTAGAGTTAACCTGGCCAAGGAATTGGGTTATGACTGAACCTGGTAGTAGCTCTAGACCTATTAGTGCGGTTAATATCCGACAAAGAGGAAATGAGATTACTCTCATGTTGGGTGAGCCTTCAAGGGCAAACGATAGAGCTGATAGGCATTTGCCTATGCTTAGCGAAAGAGCTGACAGGCAGTTGCCTGTGAGGATGCCAATCCTGAGAGAGCCAAGAACGCTCTCTGATGTTTCCTCAAGAGCTAGTAATGTGGGAGAAGACGTAATAGTCTCTCGACCAGAGGTTGCATCGGCACCTCCGCTAATAGAGAAGATGTCTCGAAGGTCTGTCCATTCAAGGACCCCGTCACAACATACGAGTAGAATCGTGGGGTATAGACAGGTGTCACTACCAGTCTATGAGGACCCGGTAGATCAACCAAGAGAGGAATCAATATGGATGCTAATAGTTACCAATATGGAGAACTTCTTATCCAGTATTCCTGAAGTCTGTAAGGTTATTGAGCAGATAGCCGAACAGAGGTCTATTCCAGTAGACGATATCTGGAGGATGATAGAACCATCCCGAGAGGTTACCAGACACAAGAGTTTTAGTGTCAGGAAGGAAGAACTGAACACATATGTGGCTCTAACCTTCAAGTTTCCTGGATACTATGAGCATTCCCTGGATACCTTGATAGATACTAGGTGTAGCACAAGTTGTGCCAGACTCAACGCTCTACCAGATGAGTGGTGGGAACCACTTGAGAAATCCATCCATTTGGTCAACGTCGACGGTATGGCGACAATTGTTAGCCATCGGGCAGTTAACGTGCGGGTCCTTATTGGTGGACAAAAGTTCATCATAAAAGAGATCCTTGCACATCCTTTGTTGGAGGCAGATATCATACTTGGTAATGCCTTCCTTAAGGGACAAAGGGAAAATCCTCCTTTTGTGCATGATGCAGACGACGTCACCATTGGTGGTGTGAAAATCAGTATTCTCCCAGAGCCTAAAATAAGGCTAAAATTTGGGTTTTATCCGGTAAAACGGACAGAATACTATGGTGAGTCACCATGTGAACGAGCTTTCAGAGTGCGAGCTCAGCGTGGTGATACACGGATGAGCATGAATGAATGCCGGTTGGTAGAACAGGAGCATGATTGGATGCAAACCTTGTTCTCTCCGACGAGTGCCAATAGTTCTGGCTGGTATGATGACTTGTTTGCAAAACAAGAAGTGTGCATGGCTGTAAAGTTAACAGGGACAAAATGGGATAAGTTCCTTGTGAAACTGGCCGATAATTTTAGTGAAGATCCACTGAAATTATGGACTCGAAATGGCCTAAAAGCTAGATTAGAGTTGAAGGATCCCGGAACCATTATTCGAGCCCGAAACATTACGTATACGGCTGAGATGGTTGAGGAGTTTGACAAACAAATTCCTGAGTTGCTTGGAAAAGGCTTGATTAAGGACAGTTACAGTCCGCATTCTAGTCATGCCTTTATGGTAATTAACCATGCCGAGCAGGTGCGAGGAAAAGCACGAATGGTTATAGACTATCGTCAGCTTAACAAAGCCACAAAAGACGATGGCTATAAGATTCCTACTGCGGGCGATCTTATTGATAGGATCAGTCTGAGTCAACCAAAATACTTTTCCAAATTTGACTTGAAAAGTGGATACTGGCAAGTCAAGATGGAGGAAGAGTCGGTTCCTCTAACCGCCTTTAATGCTCCGCAAGGGATGTTTGAATGGTTGGTTATGCCATTCGACCTGAAGAATGCTCCAGGCGTCTTTCAGCACAAAATGGATAATGCTTTCAAGCAGGTCCGTAAGTTTTGTGCGGTCTATATTGACGATGTGTTAGTCTACGGTCAATATGAGGATGACCACATGAGGCACTTTGATAAGATGACCGATGTCTTCCGACAGGAGAGCATGATTCTATCTGAACGTAAGATAGAGTGGTTTAACGAATCAGTCAATTTCTTAGGCATGGAGATTGAGAAGGGTAAAATTAAACTTCAAAGTCATATTGCCAAGAAAATTATTGAATTTCCTAACAGACTTGAGGATAGGAAGCAAGTTCAAAGATTCTGCGGATTTGTTAACTATGCAAGAAAGTTTGTGAAAGATCTGTCCCGAGATCTCGGAAGGATTTCAAAGAAGACTTCTTCTACGAATCCTTGGATATGGGAAGATGAGGATACTCAATCGATTCAGAGGATTAAAGCGAAGGTGAAAAATTTACCACAACTTGCTTTGCCTTCTGATAAGGATGAGTTAGTCCTGGAAGTTGATGCTTCTAACGAGTTTTGGGGAGCTATGTGGAATCAGTCAAGAATGGAATCGACACTTTTCTGACATCGTCTTAAAAGATACTATGGTCGAGCGCTAGTTGTACAGAAGGAAACGGTTTCAACTTATAATCTCAATTATTTCTACCTCATCGTCATCATAATAGTTTATATGACTGGCTTTCCATCAACATTCCTTGAATGCTCACGTTTCACGTCGTTTAATTGGTACTCTTCTTATGTGGCCAGCCACTACTACGAAGCCTATGAACGGTGTTCGCTCTTTTCTTTTTCTACACTCTAGTCATATACTCGGTCTCAGTCACGACGGCCCGCGCTTGATAGGAGAAAATCTCAATAAGGGCCTGTAGCCATTTGTTGTGGAAGAAGTGGAAAGACTACCCAAACCTATTGGCCATAAGATATATTAGAACCATAAGGGACATCAATCATCACCGACTAATGGTTATACCGATGGAATCATAACAAACATAAAATTATTTTAATTCAATTCTCTTTGTATCGCACACTATAAATGAGAAACGAATTAAAGTGAGGGTATTTGTAGACATTAGAATTTTGTCTATTAACATATCATAGGCCTCGTATCAAGAATGATATATTGGGCCTTATTCAATTTCTACAATGGGTTATTTACCCAAATCATCAAAGAAGGCGATAGACGAGCCTTTCCTAAAAGCTTAAGAATAGACCATGGTACAAAATTTGAAAACCATGAGTTCAAGTCCTTCTGTGACATGAATGGCATAGAACACACCTTCTCTGCTCCTTATACTCCACAACAGAATGGAGTAGCTAAGAGAATGAATCGAATTCCTCTTGATATGGCCAGAATGATGACGCGTGTAAGCAAAGTTCCACAGAATCTGTGGGCTGAGGCTATTAACACAGCATGTTATGTGTCTAACCGTGTACATACACGAAAGACACTTGACAAAACTCCTTATGAGTTTTATAAGGACAAAGTGTCTAACATCTCATATTTCCATCCTTTTGGAAGTCCTTGTTACTTACTAAGACTTCCTAAGGACAATGTTGGAAAATTCGATGCTAGATTAGATGGAGCCTTTGTTGGTTATTCTGAATCCAACAACGCTTATCGAGTTTTCAACAAAAGAACTCTTATTGTTGAGGAGTCTATTAATGTCATCATTAATTATTCCCAATACACAGAGGAACCTATCTTATAAGACAGACCAAATGCACAGTTAACTGCTGCTGAAGTATAGAAAGAGAGCGATGTCCTTCTTAAGACCGATTCTATACAAATCCAGACCATCATTGGACAGGATGCAAACTCTGAGGGCACCTCAAAGAATAATGGTTTTGAGAAGAATCTCTTGGATAGAGTGCCTACTCTTTACAAGAAAAGACACCTCATGGAGCAAGTCATTAGGGATGTATATAAAGGGATACAAACGAGACGTTCTGTGAATCTCTTTTGTGAACATTCTGCGTTCCTCTCCTAAAAGGAACCAAACAATATCGATGAAGCTCCTGCAGATCTAAACTGGATTGTTGCCATGCAAGAAGAGCTTAGTCAATTCGAACAAAACAAGGTCTGGACGCATGTTCAGAGACCGAAGGATCGTTCTGTTGTTAGAACCAAGTGGGCCTTCCGTAATAAGCTTGATGAATCAGGCTCTGTGGTCAGGAATGAGGCCAGACTTGTGGCCAAGGTGTATCTCAGTTAGAAGGAATTGACTATGATGAAACTTACGCCCCTATAGCGCGCTTAGAAGCTATTAGACTTCTGTTAGCTTATGCGTGTTATAATGATTTCAAACTATTTCAAATGGACATGAAAGGCGCATTTCTAGATGGTGAGATCAAGGAGGAAGTCTACGTAGACCAACCTTCAGGATTTGAGGATCCTAAGAAACATGATCATGTTTATAAGCTTGATAAAGCTTTATATGTCTTGAAACAAGCTCCTAGAGCTTAGTATGAAAGGCTGAGCCAATTTTTTATTGAAAAAGGCTATAGAAAGGGAAATGTCGATACAACCATTTTCTTAAAAGAGCATGGAACCGAGCTTCTGGTAGTTCAGATCTATGTAGATGATATCATCTTTGGATTCACGAAACAATATCTTGTGTAATGAGTTCGCAACTCATGAAAGGTGAATTTAAAATGAACATGATGGGAGAATTAACATTCTTTGTGGGTTTACAGATTCGCCAAACATTAGAAGGTACTTTCATCCATTAGGAGAAGTATACCAAACAACTTCTGAAGAAATATGAGTTGACCAACTCAAAACACTTGTCTATTCCCATGAGTACAAACGATATTGTGGAGAAAGGCGAAATAGGAAAGGATACAGATCCTAGACTCTACAGGACCATGATAGGGTCCTTATTGTACTTTACTGCTTCCAGGCCTGTCATTCTTTTCTGCGTCTGCTTTTGTGCTAGATACCAATCAGCACTAAAGGAGTCCCATTTAACTCATGTTAAAAGGATATTTCGATATCTTTATGGGACTACAAATCTAGGGCTTTAGTATTCCAAAAGATCATTATTTGATCTGGTTGATACTCTGACGCAGGCTTTGCTGGCTGCAAAATCGATCCGAAAAGTACTTGTGGAACCTGCCAATTACTTGAGATATGCTCATATCTTAGCACTCAAAGAAGCAAGCGTCTGTTGCACTATCAACAGCAGAGGTAGAATATATTGCAGCCGTAAGTTGCTGAGCACAGCTTCTATGGATGCGTCAACAACTTGAGGACTATGGTTTCAAGTTTGACAATATTCCGATACGGTGTGATAACACAAGTGCCATAAATCTGACCAAGAATCCTGATCAACATTCAAAGTATAAACATATAGAACTAAGACATCATTTCATTCGAGATCATGTTCAGAATGGTTCTATTGCTGTGGAATATGTGAACAAAGAAGCACAACTCTGTGATATCATCCTAAGCCATTGAATTTTGATAAATTCTCAAAATTAAGAATGGAATTAGGGGTTTATTATCCATTCTAAATGGATCTTATTGATTGTCATTTCGTGTGCTTTGATCTTGTGATTTGTAAAATATTTCCTTTCCATTTTTAGCTTTTAGAAACAATATTCAAAATCTTTTTATCTTATCTTTAAAAATATTTTCTTTCAAAAACTTTTCCCTCCATTTTCACTCCCTTATCTTTCTCTTTAAACAAACCCCCATGCACACACGTCTTTTCTCCAAACTAAAAACCCTTTTTATTCATTCTCTCCCACGTTTTCCCCAAACCACTCTCCTCTTTTCAAAACCCTAACCTCTCTTCTCTTCTTCGATCTCATGGCACCACGAAGCAAGAATCTTCGCAGTGCTAAAGCCAAGGCAAGGCGCTCCGCTAGACTCAACACTGTGTCTCTATCCGACCGGGACTCTCAAGAGACTAAGTTTTCACTACAGGGAAGCGACTCAGTCTCTCGTCAAAGGGGACGAAATCTAAGTCCCAACACTCTTCCCCTGAGAGTTTCATGGCTCTAGATTTAGATCAAGAGGTGACTCAGTAATCCATGTTGATTTCGCCTACGCCAAAGTTTTCTGAGCAAGAAAATGATGACATGTTGATTTCTCCTCGAAGACAAGCTGAGAAGGAGGTTTCTACACCTCAGCGAGATAGCCCTCCACTTGAGTTTCTTTCCCTAGCCATTATGCCCTACGATGAGACTCTGTTTCCTCTTCCTCCTCCTCCCATGTAGAAGTTGGCTCCAACTTCGTCTAATGCTAAGGACAAGGCTGTGAGCCCTCCTGCGATCACAGTAAAAGAGAAAGCAAAAGCACATAAACGCCCATCTGCGGCACCGCAGATGGAGCACAAAAGGCCCAGAGGTACTGCTTCGACCTTTACTCCTGAATTTGGGAAACCGTTTCTGCTAAGGAAATTAAGGCTGTGTTGGATTCTTCTGAGTTTTTCGCTAGAGATCTTTAGGACGGGAAAATTATTCTCTGTCGATCTATTAGATTCAGTTTCTTTACTGATCATTCTCTTGGACAGCTAGAAAACCCTTTTCGTGAGCTTTCCTTTGTTAACTTATTTGAGCACAGAAGCCCTGTCTCTGCCTGTCTAGTTAGAGAATTCTATAAGCACATCATCCTTCATAGAGTGGACAAGTTGAACAAGTACATAAAAGTGGTGATAGAGGGAATGTTTATGTCTTCTCTCTTCTTGATGTATGACGGGCCTTCAGTGCAAGATACCACTCTCAGCTCCAGATTCTGGAGATCTCAAAATCATCGGCGTATCGGAGGGTAACAGGGGCTGAAAAGCCAACAAATTCCAGCGTCTACCTAAAGAGCACGCAGCTGCTACCTTTGGAGAACTAAAGATGTTTCCAATACCGACAGCAGCTCCGCATCCTCCATCGTGTTGTTATGTACTGCCTCAACCCCCGGACTGGGAGCACAGACAGTATCATCACGAAGGATGCCATCATGATGGTACATCTACTAGAGGGACTTCCTGTTAATCTGCGATTGATTGTCTTTCAGCATATGGAGAGATGTGCGACTCTGCCTGACAAGGGACTGCCCTATGGTTATATCATCATGAAGCTCCTGCAGATTTACTCCTATGATATGACTTCCAGGAGTGATGAGGACACCATCCATGTCGAGCCTTTCGACGGTACAACACTTGATCATATGGGCATTGTTTTTTCAGGGTCACAAAGGATTCATAAGAGGAGCAGGGGTGAACCATCCTCCTCTAAAGAAAGAAGTGTTGATCCACCTTCCAAGCTTAAGACTCGAGTTGACACCAGCAAGCAGAAGAAGCTTGATAATAAGCAGCAGCACGCTTCTGAAGCATCCACTTCTGCAGATCCTAAAGAGTCACGCAAACTGGTGGTGGATCTTGCTGATATCACTACATATATCAAGGGCAAGGATGGTGCATCCTCATCTCCTGCTGTAGACGAAAGTGACTGACCAGTCTCCTCTAAGAACTGAAAAACTGAAAACTGGATCTGTTGTCTCAAAACTCACTCATTTACATTTCTTGCTTGTTTATATTGTGTGTTTGAAACTTTGTTTTGATGAATTGTCTTTGGTTTTATGGCATGTATAACTTTTGATGATGCAAAAAGGGGGAGAAGTAGCTTATGGAGAATTTTTTAGTTTTAGGACAGTTCTGCATTTTTTTGTGTCTCTCCGTTGTTTGTAGGTGATGAAGACACTAAGGAGATTTCCTCAGTTCGTTGAAGGTCTCAGTTGAATTATTTTCTGCTTTGAGAAATCCTCACCAGAACGATGCTTCTGGTTGAGATCAACTAGGGTTTGAGCAGAACTGCTTAAACTAAGGGGGAGTTAGAGAGAGAACCTTCTCTGCTCATATTCAGGCCAGAATATCACTTCTGTATGACATTCTGAACTGATTAAAAGTTCATCTTAGAACTACTCAACTATTCAGGGGGAGCTATGACATAATAGTACTTCTGTCCATAATGATTGTTATTGCAATCATGAGTGCTGATTTGATTAAATCATACAAATGCTCTGAACGATTAGGTTAATGAACATTAACTAATCTCAAAATGAAAGTTCATCTTTGAACTAATCACTGAGCTGAGCTAGCAAAAATTTCGATCAAAATTAACCCGCTTAGATTCAAGGGAAGTTATTACATAAAGTAGATTCTGATTAGAATTTTTCGGGTAGAAACTTTGAGGGATGTTCAATTGATTTAGAGGGTTGTTGGAATTTCGGTGCGGGTCTTATCCATTGCTTGATGTTGGAGGAAACATTAGTGTTGATTTTTCTCAATTGTTGGTAGAGGCTTAGATGGGCATTGTTGTTTGTTCTTATTGCTTGTTGCTGCACATTTATGATAGCTAGTGCTCCCTGGGTTCGGATCGAAGAGGATTTTTACTTGTGCGCAATATTGAAACACAATGTGACTTCTGGTTTGTTTTAACATATCTCTAGTTTGAGTATCCTATTATGGGGAGGAAGAAGTCTGAGGATACTGTGTCGACCTCGAAAGTTAAGGCAGGTAGCAAAGATGTGCCCAAGGAGGTCAGGCGAGAGAAGCTATCAGTGTCAGCAATGCTTGCCAGCATGGATCAGAAACCCGAAAAGAAGAAGGCTTCTACTTCTTCTGCTAAACCCAGGGCTGCTCCAAAGGTTTCATCTTACACGGACGGTATAGACCTTCCTTCATCTGATGAGGAGGACGAAGGGTATGGTTCTGACGAAGAACAGGCAACCGAAAAACATGCTATTTGGCAGCAACAGAAGGCGGAAGCGAAGCCTCTTGAAGTAGGTGTTAGCGATAAAGATTTGAAGAAGAGAGAGAAAAAGGATATGCTTGCAGCCGTTGCAGCTGAGCATGCTAAAAAGGAGGCTCTCAAGGATGACCATGATGCTTTCACTGTCGTTATTGGTAGCCGGGCGTCCGTTCTCGATGGTGATGGTGGTAATGCGGATGCTAATGTTAAGGACGTTACTATTGATAACTTTTCTGTTTCGGCTCGGGGCAAAGAATTGTTGAAGAATACATCGGTGAAAATAGCTCATGGGAAGAGGTACGGTTTAGTCGGTCCAAATGGAATGGGCAAGTCCACATTGCTGAAGTTGCTTGCTTGGAGGAAAATACCTGTCCCTAAAAACATCGATGTTCTATTAGTCGAACAAGAAGTGATTGGTGATGATAAATCAGCCCTTCAAGCTGTTGTGTCAAACGAAGAGCTGGTGAAGCTTCGGCAGGAAGTTGCAGATTTACAAAATTCTGCATCTGGTGATAGGGATGACGATGAAGATGGTGTTGGGGATGATGCTGGTGAAAGACTTGCTGAGTTGTATGAGAGGTTACAGATCATGGGTTCGGATGCAGCGGAGGCCCAGGCTTCGAAAATTCTTGCAGGTCTTGGGTTTACGAAAGATATGCAGGGGCGACCCACCAAATCATTTAGTGGAGGATGGAGGATGAGGATATCATCGGCACGAGCCCTTTTCATTCAGCCGACGCTGTTACTTCTCGATGAGCCGACCAACCATCTTGATTTACGAGCTGTTTTGTGGCTGGAGGAGTATTTGTGCCGATGGAAGAAGACTCTAGTTGTTGTTTCACACGACCGTGATTTTCTCAGCACTGTGTGTACTGAGATCATACATCTCCATGACCAGAAATTACATTTCTACCGTGGAAATTTCGATGATTTTGAGAGCGGTTATGAGCAGCGTCGGAAGGAGATGAACAAGAAGTTTGAAATCTACGACAAGCAGGTTAAAGCCACTAAGAGGTCAGGTAATAGGGTTCAGCAGGAGAAGGTCAAAGACCGAGCTAAGTCTAATGCAGCAAAAGAAGCTTCGAAGAATAAGGCGAAGGGTAAAGTCGATGAAGACGAGCCGGTACAGGAGACCCCCAAGAAGTGGAGAGATTACAGCGTGGAGTTTTACTTTCCTGAGCCAACAGAGCTTACTACTCCATTGTTGCAGCTTATCAAAGTTCGATCCGAACCCAGGGAGCACTAGCTATCAAAATTGTGCAGCAACAGGCAATAAGAATAAACAACAATGCCCATCTAAGCCTCTACCAACAATTAAGAAAAATCAACACTAACGTTTCCTCCAACATCAAGCAATGGATAAGACCCGCACCGAAATTCCAACAACCCTCTAAATCAATCGAACATCCCTCAAAGTTTCTACCCGAAAAATTCTAACCAACCCCCCCAAAAAAGATTCACACCAAGAAATGACGATCCAACACCTCTCACGAAGAACCCAAATCCACAAAGAAGACCCTAAAAAACATAGAAGAAAAAGAAGGAAGCCAGGCAATCGAACCTCGATCCCTAGAAAAGGAAAAAAAAGGGAGACGGATGAGAGAGTTTCGGAGGGGAACGTGGGGAGGTGTTGGTGGGCGGATCGGTGCGCATGGGTTTTCGCTTCCTCTTCGATCCGAACCCAGGGAGTACTAGCTATCAAAATTGTGCAGCAACAGGCATTAAGAACAAACAACAATGCCCATCCAAGCCTCTACCAACAATTAAGAAAAATCAACACTAACGTTTCCTCCAACATCAAGCAATTGATAAGACCCGCACCGAAATTCCAACAACCCTCTAAATCAATCAAACATCCCTCAGAGTATCTACCCGAAAAATTCTAACCAACACCCCCCCCCAAAATGACTCACACCAAGAAATGACGATCCAACACCTCTCACGAATAACCTAAATCCACAAATAAGACCCTAAAAAATGAAGAAGAAAAAGAAGGAAGCCAGGCAATCGAACCTCGATCCCCAGAAAAGGAAAAAAAAGGAGACGGATGAGGGAGTTTCGGAGGGGAACGTGGGAAGGTGTCGGTGGGCGGATCGGTGCGCTAGGATTTTCGCTTCCTCTTCGATTCGAACCCAGGGAGCACTAGCTATCAAAATTGTGCAGCAACAGGCAATAAGAACAAACAACAATGCCCATCTAAGCCTCTACCAACAATTAAGAAAAATCAACACTAACGTTTCCTCCAACATCAAGCAATGGATAAGACCCGCACCGAAATTCCAACAACCTCTAAATCAATCGAACATCCCTCAAAGTTTCTACCCGAAAAATTCTAACCATCCCCCCCAAAAAAGATTCACACCAAGAAATGACGATCCAACACCTCTCACGAAGAACCCAAATCCACAAAGAAGACCCTAAAAAACGAAGAAGAAAAAGAAGGAAGCCAGGCAATCGAACCTCGATCCCCAGAAATGGAAAAAAAAGGAGACGGATGAGGGAGTTTCGGAGGGGAACGTGGGGAGGTGTTGGTTGGCGGATCGGTGCGCTAGGGTTTTCGCTTCCTCTTCGATCCGAATCCAGGGAGCACTAGCTATCAAAATTGTGCACCAACAGGCAATAAGAACAAACAACAATGCCCATCTAAGCCTCTACCAACAATTAAGAAAAATCAACACTAACGTTTCCTCCAACATCGAGCAATGGATAAGACCCGCACCGAAATTCCAACAACCCTCTAAATCAATCGAAGATCCCCGAAAGTTTCTACCCGAAAAATTCTAACCAACCCCCCCAAAAAAAGATTCACACCAAAAAAAGACGATCCAACACCTCTCACGAAGAACCAAATCCACAAAAAAGACCCTAAAAGACGAAGAAGAAAAAGAAGGAAGCCGGGCAATCGAACCTCGATCCCCAGAAAAGGAAAAAAAATGGAGACGGATGAGGGAGTTTCGGAGGGGAACGTGGAGAGGTGTTGGTGGGCGGATCGGTGCGCTAGGGTTTTCGCTTCCTTTCACAAAATTCCAATCGGACAGAGAGGAGGAGGGGGAGGAAATTCGGGTAATAAAAAATCTGTGGCCAAAATGCTGAATATATAAATATTTTTATTTTATTTTAACTAATATTTGAAAAAAAAAAGGTTCAGGAAAATCTAACGTGATCTAAATAAAAGAGTTTTGTACGAAAATACGGTTAGTTTTAAAAAAATTTATGAACTACGATCCCAATTTCGTAAAATACGGTTTTACCGTCGAAGGGGCGGGTTTTCAAAACATGTCTTTCGATTTACAAAGAAGACGCGTTTTGCATAACAATGGAACGGGCAGGTTGGATCCGGACATGACCTGTCTCTTATACACATCTAGATGTGTATAAGAGACAGTTACAAAGAAGACGCGTTTTGCATAACAATGGAACGGGCAGGTTGGATCCGGACATGACATGAGGGCGCGGTCTCAAAAAGCGTCCTCATGTCTGGGGCGGGTTTTCAACTCCAACACTCGGAGATATTCTCCGTGTTGCGTTCCCTTTGTATAATTGAAGGATGAGCGGGTTTTCTTGTGTAAACTCGCCCCTTGTATAACTAAAACATGCCCCCCGTCTGGCATAAGACGTCGGGACTTTCCCCCAACCCCCAAACGCCTAACCCTAGCCGACGCCCGTCACGGCCTCCGACGCTTCGACACCCTCCGATCTTGTCGCCCCGCCCTCCGTAGCCTCCTCCCGACCTCCGACGGCCGTCTTCCGACCCCGAACGGCGACCCCAACCCCTAAAAGCCGACCTCCTCCGTAACCATAACCCACCCCCCAGCCCTTCGTTGACCTCCTCCGACGGCCCCGGCGCCTCCAACGCCCCCGACCGGTGGACATCCGACGCGTTGGACCTCCGACACCCCCGACCTCTGGCATTCGTCACCCCCTCCGCCCGTAAGGGTTACGTAATGATTTGATTAAAAGTTTGAGTATTTTGATGATTAATGATACGTTGTTTAATTATTTGTAGGTATTATTAAGTTCGAAGAAACTTCTAATTCACATAAGTTTTACCTTACGTTTCAATGTTGCAATTTCATTTATTATTGTACGGAAATAGGAAGGTTGTTTATGGTAGTCAAGGAGTAGGTTATCGTAGGGGTCCAGTGAAATGGATAAAGATATATGCTGATGTTGATTATGTGAAATTTGAAAGTGTTATTGCCAATGCATTGAGATTAAACAAAGGAAGTAGGCTGGAAATTTGTCATAGATACCCCGTTCCTTCGTATGGTCCTTCTGGAATAAATTTTGTGCTAGTACCGATCGGTGATGACGAGGATGTTAGGTTGTTGTTTGAATTTGCGATGTCAAATGGTGACCGCATTCAAGAAGTCTATGTTATATCATTATTTGGGAATTCTCGCAATAAAGGGAGGCCCTCAAATTCAAGAAGTAAGCATGATAGTAACATGCAAGCCATAGGAGTAAATGTTGATGAGGGGTTAAATGTCGTGCAAGAAAGAATGGAAAATTTCGAAGTTAGTAGAACTTTTCGTCGATTCGAACCGGTGAATGAAGGATGCAGCGGATATGGTGGCAATGTGAGAAATGAAGAGGATGGTGGTAATGATTATAAAGATGATTATGAAGAGGGTGACCCGTTTGAAGATTTAGAGCGTGATATGGGCGATGAAGTAGTTGTAAATGAAGCTATATATCGGCGATATGAGAATCATATCGTTGATTCAATAGTGAATTCCGATAATGACGCCGATACTGATGATGATGTTCAACGGTGTCGATTTGGGGAACGAGGAAAATATTGGGAATGTTGGGGTTAATGAGGCTGGTCCTTCTAGGAGGAAACGGTTGGAGAAACCTCTACCATTCTATCTAGATAGTGGCGATACTGGGAAGGTGATTTTCGAGAATGATGAGGATGTTAGGATGACGGACGATCCGAAGGCTGTGGTTGAATTTCGTAAAGGGATGCAATTCAAGCATAAGAACCATCTCATTCATACGGTGAATGTGTTCCATATCAAGAACCATTATAACGACGAAATTATGGAGTCAGATAAGACGACGTGGTCGGTGTTTTGTTCTGAGTTGGGATCTGGTTGCAAGTGGAGATTATGCACGATTCATCGTACTTGTGATGATGAGTTTGAAATAACGATTGTTGGTGAGTCGAATACATGTTTAAATGCAGTGCTTTCCCAAGATCATGATCGACTTAACTGAAACTTTATGGTTCCCTACATCCGTTCTTTTGTCAGATAATCTCCTGAAGTGAAAGTGTCGTTCTTAAGGAATGTAATAAAGGAGCGATTTGGGTACGAAGTAACTAGGAGATGAGTATGGGATACAAAGAGGAAGACGATTACTGTTGAATACGAAAAATGGGATGAACCTTATAATGAGTTGCCCCATCTTATGAATGCAAGTAGAATTGCCAACCCCGGAACTATTGTTGATTGGGGTGCAATGTATAATCTTGGCGATGTGGAAGTGTTGCAGTTTCAACGACTGTTTTGGGCGTTCGGACAGTGTATTCTGGCATTCAATCATTGTCGGCCAGTTGTTAGTATGGATGGCACATTTTTATATGGTAAATATAGGCATAAACTCTTAATTGCATGTTCTATGGATGGGGAAAACCATATTGTGCCGCTTGCATTTGCACTGGTTGATGATGAAAGCTATGATTCATGGAGTTGGTTCTGGAGATGTCTTAAGGGATATTTGTGGAGAGACATCCATCGTATGTTTGTGGAGTAGTGGGAAGATCGGATCAACAATGTCGTGCCGCTGTTCTGGGATTCTCATTCTCGTCTCAAATACTCCAAATGGTATGTGAAGCACACAGACAGTACATATCGCACACTGGCTCCATGCTAGGCACAATGTTAAGTTGTTTATAAGTTCTTTCATTACATTTTCCATTCCATTTTCAAGTTTAACATATATTTGTGATATAAATGAAGAATTTTCGTAAGAGCAAGCTTCGGTTCGACTAGCCCGAACTTGTTTTTCTTGCCGATGAGTCCTTACAGATGATGCGGGAGTATGCATAGGTACGATTGTATGCTCGTACCGGCGGATTGGAAGATCAACCTGCGTACGAGTTCATGTCGCCAGGTGGACAGCATGTGGAGGAAGATCATGCGGAAGAAGAAGATCATATGGAGGAAGATCATGAGGATGAGGAGATGCCGCAGACATACGAAAGACCCTGTATTTGACGAGGAGGGCCATAAAGTGCCAGAAGGCATGCTCATCTCTCAAATTGCCCACATTAAGGCCGATTACAGGACACTGTACTTCGAGGCTGGGTTCAGTTCGACTGCGGGAGCTTCGATGAAAGGGGTGAGAGAATTCGGATAAGTCTTTTCATATTCGATTGATTTAAACTCTCGTAACTTAACTAATATAAGTTTTTCAGGTACGACCATTCACAACAAGGAGAAGGACCTTCTCAAATCACGCAACTGTACCTGGATGACTCATCGAAGCAACCGAACATTCCGAAGTAGCCGAACATTCCAGAAGATCCAATCGTTAGGCCCTATGTTGGGAGAAAATCGACGAGACGTAGGGGCCTTTACTAATGTTTGCAAACATTTACTAAATTTGAATATGATATTATGTGTTTATGAACTTTGCGTTTGATATTATGAACTGTGTATGAGGTTATAAACTTTGAACTTTGTGCATGAGGTTATGAAGTTTGTGTTGTTGAAACATGGTTTCTAACATAATTTCTAGGTTTGTAGTAATGGTTGGACGGGGGAGCGGGTTTTCCCTCCTTCAGTTACACAAAGGGCGGGTTTTGAAAACCCACTCCTCCTTCAGTTACACAAGGGGAATGCAACACGGAGAATATCTCCAAGTGTATGAGGGGCGGGTTTTAAAATCCCGCCCCTGGCATGAGGGCGCGGTAACCCGCCCCTTCCTTTGTTAATCGCGTCCTCTTCGTAAATCGAAAGATGCGTTTTGAAAACGCGCCCCTTCGACGGTAAAATCCTATTTTACTAAACCGGGACCGTATTTCGTAATTTTTTTTTTAAAACTAACAGTATTTCTATACAAAACTCCTAAATAAAACTCAATTATCCCCTCCTTCCGTCAACCATTATTCCACTTTTCCTTTTCAATTTACCTTTTTATTAAACAACTCGGGGGGAGATATTGGGGCCACCCCAAGCGCAAACTTAAAATGGCACATAAAAAAAAAACGAGGCAAAATATTGAAAAGTAGTACTAGGACGCAGGTAACGTTCCATCGGTGTACGTCCCCTTTTATATTAATTTTGATCGTTTTTAGTGTTTTGTATAAATAGAATTAGTATTATAATTATATTATTAAAAAATTAATATATTAGTACACGATTTATACATTATATTAATTTTTCATTAGTATAATTATAATAATTATAACAGTACTAATCGATACAAAACTTTTACTATTCAATTTAGTATAACATAGTTTATATATTATACTAATTTTTTATTAGTACAATTGTAATAATTATAATTATACTAATTTTGTTTATATTATACTGAAAAAGGTTCGAAATTAGTATAAAAGGTGATATCCCACACGGAAGGACGTTAGCCGCGTTACGTAGTCCCATCTATTAGCCAATTTTGTTACGTGGCCTAATGTTTTAAATTTTTTTTTATCTTAAGTTGTTATTTTAAATCTTTTATGGCACGCCGTTACACAATTCAACGATTTGCCGTTAACATTTTCTGACGTGGTTATTATTACTTTTTTTATATCCAATGCGGTTACAACAAATAGTTGAATTGTGTAACGGCACAGAAATTGTATCACAAAAATTCTCAATAAGGCCACGAGAAAAACTTTTTAAAGGCTAGGCCGTATAAGAAAGTTAGCTGATAATTAGGGCTACGTATTTTGGGGCAGCGGCTAACGGTACGTGCACGTAAGGCTTACGTAGCTTACTAATTACTACTAAATTTTTTAGTAAATTTTACTAAAAGTTGACCGTTACTACTAAAGTCAACGCAAATTTAGTAAAAAAAATAGTAAAATTTACGAAAAACTGGTCTTCTTTTAGTAAAGTCAACGCAAATTTAGTAAAAAAGTATGGAAATTTTACTACTTTTGTACTATTAATAGCAGTGCAAGTTTACTACTTTTACGCGGACTTTACTAAAACCTCTTTTTTATTAAAGTCAACGCAGAAGTAGTAAAAAAAGTAGTAAAATTTACTACTTTTTTACTAATTTTACATTGACTTTACTAAGAAAAGCACAAGATTTTTACTACTTCTGCGTTGACTTTACTACTTTTCTCTTTCTTAGTAACGTCAACGCAAATTTAGTGAAAAAAGTAGTAAATTTTACTACTTTTTACTGTACGATTTCTGTCATTAATTAGTAATTATTTACTACTTTTGGTGTTAGTTTTAGTAAAATTGTCTAAAAAGTAGTAAAATTGTTAGTAAAGTATTACGTTTTTTCGTAAACGTTTACTAATTTTGACGTGTTTTTACAAACAAATTTACTAATTGTAACAGTGTTTCCGAACCTAACTCCGAAACAAATTTTGAAGATTTTTTATTTGAAATTACCGTTTTACCCTTGTTACTAATGTCTCATCTCAAAATGTAATAAGGGTAAAAATGGTAATTTCACATCCAAAATCATCTAAATTAGGTTCGGAAACAATGTTACTATTAGTAAATTTGTTAGTAAAACATGTCAAAATTAGTAAACGTTTACGAAAAAACGTAACACCTTACTAACAATTTTACTACTTTTTAGACAGTTTTACTAAAACTAACACCAAAGGTAGTAAACAATTATTAATTATGAATAGAAATAGTATAGTAAAAAGTAGTAATATTAATTATCGATAGAAATAGTATAGTAAAAAGTAGTAAATACTACTTTTTACTAAATTTGCGTTGACGTTACTAAGAAAGAGAAAAGTAGTAAAGTCAACGCAGTAAAAAAAGTAGTAAAATTTACTACTTTTTTTACTAATTTTTCGTTGACTTTACTAAACTTGTGCTTTTCTTAGTAAAGTCAACGTAAACTTGTTTTCTTATAAGTACTTATACAAAAAAAATGAAGACGGGAAATTAGAGCATATCTTTTGGTCTAATGTTCCTTGTTGTGATTGGTATGAAAAATATGGAGATGTTGTTTTGTATACAACTTATAACGTAAACTCATATTATTTGGGTTTGCACTGCTTCATAATGAGGCTCCCAAGGCCTTTCAATAGCTAATGAAGGTAAGTAGGAGTGTAAATTATCAGAATTATTCGAGAATGGTTAGAGAACTGCTCGAGAAAAGGCTTGAGATTGGCTCAATTATAAACGAGTCGAGCTCGAGCTCGAGCTAGTTCTTTACACGTCGAGCTGGAGCTTGAGCACTAATTTTTTATTCAAGCTACTTGCTTGCCTAAATGAGCATGTAGTATTTGGTAGCTTAAATGGTAAGAGCACACGTCGATCATGCGGAAGGCACGAGGTGTAAACCTCAACACACAAATTTCAAGCTTTTTTGAGTTCCGGGGAAAAAAGTAAGAGGAGGGGTAGTTAGGAGGTAGGGTTGATATCATTGTTAGCAAGTTTTTTGGTGTGTCTAGTCTCAGGGATTCATTACCTTTTGTACCGAGGAAGAAGAGTAGTACACACACCTTTTCAGTCCTCTAGGTTCTTTTTATTTATTTATTTAATAACAATAAATTATCCGAGCAACAACACCAAGAAAGCATATATATTTAAGCATTATTGGATATCTCAAGTAAATAATGAGCATTTGCCTTGTACATTTACACATCGTACTTTGGGTAAATTATTGAACGACGTTGTTTTTCGTGGTTATATTTAAACATGAGTTTCTGTTAGGGGGTTTTTGTTCAATGATAGTTGGAGTAAGTAGGTATGGTATGGTTAAATTCTTAAATAGTAAGTGACATTGTTAAATTGGGTTACAAGCTTAACATTCGATTTGTTTCCATCCCATAAATTCTTAATCTAGACGATGTTTACAATCGAGTGTCGTCTTTTTAGATATAATTTATTATTATAATTTTATTGTCTTTCTTTGATAACTACTCTCGTTTTTTATCATCTCACGTATAACAATCGAAGGGGCAAGCTGGTAATACAAGCGTTGATGACACAATAGAAAATCACGATAGTATTGGAGTAGACAATGACAAGTGTGATGTAGAAACAAACCATAAGCATGGCATTCGTGAATTTTGAGTAAAGATGAAAGCAAAGACTTCCTTGGTTTGGCAGGAGATGAAAGTAATAACTATTGCAAATAGAAATACGAAAGTTGAGTGCACCCATTGTAAGGCACACTTACCTCACAATGGCTCCGCGACTACACACCTGAGGAGGCACTTACATGCTTGTCATCTCAAAGCACGACAAGGACAACAACAACAAATGTTATCATTTAAGCCAGCTAGTCCTACTTCGACTATGATGGCATCGACTTATATAGATGGGAAGCTTGATATGGTAAAAATGAGAGAGGTTGTTGCACATTAGATTCTAATGCATAGACATCCATTCTCGATTGTTGCCAAAGTGTGGAATGTCTCAGTGGGAAAAGTTATCAAGCAACACCATCAAGAAACATTGTGTGCAAGTTTATGAAATTGAGAAACAAAAACTACAGTATTTGTTGAAAGATGTGAAGAAGATTCGTCTTACTACTGCTATGTGGAAGTTAAATCACCAAAGAATTGAATATTTTGTGATAATTGGCAACTTTGTGGAGTCTAATTGGCAACTATAGAAGAAAGCTCCTATTTTTGTGCGTCTTTCACATCCTCTTCAGGGGATTCATATTTCTGACGGCATTTATAGATGTTAAAGATTAGTCTTACTACTAATATGTGAAAGTAAAATCGCCAAAGAATTAAATATATGGTGATAACTGATAACTTTGTGGAGTATTTTTAATTTGTGCATCTTTCACCTCCTCTTCGAAGGATTCATATTTATGACGGTATTTACAAATATTTGAAGGAAAGGACCCTTGAGAATAAGGTATTTAATATTATGTCACATTGATTGTTTATTGAAAAAGTAATTTAACTTTTAATTATCTTATTTATTCAAAAAAGTAATTTAACTTTTAATTATCTTATTTATTCTTATTAAATCATATGATTTTATCTATAGCTTCTTTCATTTACTGTTGATAATGCTTCGGAGAATGATGTGGCGTTGAGAAATTTGAATAATACTTTTTTCAGGCAAAAAGAGGTTGTTTTGTGATGGAAAACTATTCATGTTCGTTCTTGTGCACACATATTGAATCTTATGGTTCAAGATGGACTTTCTGAAATTAAAGATATTATTGAAGCTATCCATGATAGTGTGGTTTTTACAAATCACAATGAGACACGATTGAAGATGTTCTTAGAGATTGTGCAACAATTACAGCTACAAGATAAAAGACTTATCATTGACTATAAAACAAGATGGAATTCGGACATATAAAATGTTGTCCAGGGCTATCATGTTCAAAGAGGTTCTTCTACGATATGTAAAGCGAGAAGCATCTTATGATTGTAGCCCAAAGATTGAAGGTGGAGTGAAAGTTGAACAAGTTTGTGAGATCCTAGGTGTTTTTAATTCCGTCACCGATGTTATTTCAGGTAATGAGTACCACACTTTTAATTTTTACCTTCATGAAATCCATAGGGTGAAGATTATGTTGGATAGAAAGTGTAGATTCCCTAAATTGGCCATTAAAGTAACACACTCGTCAATCAAGTTTTAATCATATGCGACTATGATAAGATTAACCTTAAGTTTTCACAAAAATAGTTGACCATGGTTAGCGATATTTGATTACTTTTTATTATCTTTGAACATGATTAGGTCATTAATAATTAGTTATCATAAGCGTGGTTAGGTTATTGAGTTTTAAACTAAATTAGTTACATGAAACTAATTTGTATTTTTTTAGGTTGAGAATACATTTAAAACTTTCCAAATAATTAAACTAGTATTTTTTATTTCTTTCTTTTTTCTTATCTAAACAAAGCATCACAAAAACAAACAAATTAACCCACATGCGGGATTATGTTTTTATGCATTTTAACAAAAAAGGAGAAAAACAACAAGACAGTGAAATCATTTTTTTTTTTCTACTTCTTTTTGTCGTTACTACACGCAAACAATCGAATCATTCCGAAACCCCAAGGATGGACGACACCCAACTGCAGCCGAAAACTTCATTTTGGTTCCCCATCTTGATTTGTTGCAGCAGAAAAAAGGACACGCAACATTCTCCGACAACATAGGCTGGGACGTTGATTTCCTTCTGCTGAAGACCTCCCTGCAGCAACCCGAGCGACCTCCTCGTGCCAACCAATCCCACGCAGCATTGGTCCTCCTTCTGACCGTCACTTCATCAAATTAAGCGGGATTGCTTCCAACTTTCCAAAGGGGAGGCACTGTCCCATTAGACCGACAATTCTGGATAATGGGGATCACTCAGCCCAAGGCGCCATCATTTCACCGTGGGAAATTAGGAGGGGGGGAGAGAATTTCATGATGATCCTCTGGGGGGACGGGGGAATGGCCTTCTTTTCTCCCCGTTAGAGCTTCTTTCTAAAAAGGGGTTTTCATCACCCCCACCTCTGGGATCAAGGGGACGTCCACACACACAGAGGGGATCCTCCCCCCTCGCATACACAATCATCTAGAGACCATGGCAGAATGGAGGGACGTTCCCTCGAAATCCTAGCTCTAAGACGATGACTAAAGTGAAAGTCTCGCCAACCAAAGTCGCAGCAACTATTCCGACAACACAGACCCCAGACAGGCAACCCTCCATGAAAACTTTAGTCCTCCATGCCGTCAACCACAAGCGACGCCTCCTGTTCTCCTGAGTTTGCCTAGCCTCCAACAACCAGGACGCTCAAGGAGCCAAAGCCTCCCTCCAAAAGCTTGACATTCCTGGTAGACAACAGACCCAATGATATCTCCGCTTCGCAGTAACCCGTCAATAGATGACCCTAGCCAAAACCCCCCCAAGTTTGCACGTTTCGCTTCCAGCTAGCGGCGACATCCCCTCCATGTGCAGCTACACATGAAACAATCGACAAACAAGGCTCTCAGATCAGCATTCCCCAAGGTGGATCTTACCGTCACACACTATCAGACACGGACAAGCAGTGGGACCCAACCCTCCGACCAGTTTCGAGCACTCTCTAAGGGGGCTTCTCGACACGATCACACCTCCAGGGACAAGTAGGAACCAAAGTAACCAGAATTCAGGCCCAGAGATGAAAATTCCAAGCAGTCAGGGTCAGTGGAATCGGGTATTTTTTTTCATGCAGAATCACGAATGAACAGAACAGAGACATCCACTCTCATGAGCAACTGATTCCAAATTCTAAACTCTGAAGGCACTGGTAACTAGTAGGAGAGACAACAATGTAGATATGCACATGTCAGATTCGAAAACACTAACACCTACTTTTAAAGCGTGGGTGGTGCTGAGGATGAAAGAAAAAAACTAATTCCGTGATAGCACAATACAATTAGCTCCGAAGGAACATATCATAAGTAATTTCTGAAAGTAATGCCGAACAAAGACTGACCAAAGGGGGTAAGCCGCCGGCCATCGACACGGTCAGTCCCTTTCTAACTGGTCACAGCATGAGGATCTCGCTTCTGCCGCTAGGCAAATCCGGTTTAATCAGGCCATTCATGATCTGCTAATGGGCAGGTAACAACACCACACATTACCGAACAATGCAAGCATCCGATCCATTGGAAACCGCAACTATAGCTATCTCCAATCCAAACACCTCATACAGGGAACAACCTCCTAGGACAGTGAAAAGGTACAAATTCCGATCACCCCCATCGACAGGCACGCAAATCATATAGTCCAGCGTAAGATCAAGAAAACATCTTTCTTCCAGCTTCGTGGGTCCATTCCCTCAACCTGGGTGTCACAGAATTTGCCGTTTCCTCTGGGGGGCGGACGACAAAAGATGGGCCAACAAGCAAAGGGAAGACGAAACGAGGAAAGGAAGTCGGGACAGGATGCGAGGGAGTTGGAAGGCATCATCCCAAAGCTGAAGGTTTTGGGGATGGAAGCATACATACATCACCATCCCCCCTCCGATTGATCGGCGGGTCGTACCTACGTGCATTCATTCCCTCCCTCAGCTTTCATTCATTTTCTAATATAAATCACCTCACCCAACATATAATAATATTACTCATTTTCCATAATTTCATAAATCAAAACCCCATACTAAATAATGGTTCATTTTTTTAGTGGCTAGATATTATCCAAACACGAATGAAGAAATAATGGAATTAAAAATATATTTCACTTATGAAACATGGATTTGTATTGGACATTCCTCCTCCTCCCCCCTCCTCCTACTACTACTAGAATTTTTCTTTATTCATGTCATGTCATATAACATTCCTCCTTTATAGAATACTTAGATTACAGTGAAATTGTTTTGACGTGACATGAAAAAGTGGATAATGGAATACTACTTCTCTCTCAGCACCACCCCATAACAAATAATAATAATAATAATAATAAACGGAGATTGGTCCTGTTGTTTCTTTCTTTTTTTTTCTTTTTCCAATTAATACCTTTGCTTTTCTGATATCAAGAATTTTATTTTGGATCCCATTTGCTTCTCCCTTTCCCACTCCCCCCGTCTCAATTCATCCTCTCCCCTCATAGTCAATTATTAATTGTTTCAGATGTTGAAACATTGGACATAATTGAGACCTCCCTTTTGAGTACCTCATAATATGCGCAAAATAATATTATTAAAAAAAAATTACAAGCAAAACAACAAACATCGGAAACTATCTGACGAAATTATCCAAACCTTTTCTTGTTGCGTTTTAGGATTCTAAGCATATCAGATACGAATCCCCTTGAAACTTGACCATACATGGAAAACTCATACTCGATTTGCCTATTTCCATCATTGGTCTTCCTAGGCTTGCCCTCGCCATGCGGGGTTTTCCGGAACACGCTGCAGAACCAGCACGTCGATAACCTTGGGGATGGGCGATCCCCCATCAGCGACTCCCTCATGGTCCTGCGGTACCTCCTCCCGCCTTCTACATCAGACCGGCTCCTGACCAACTTGGTGAGAACAACGTCAGGAGTGCCCCTGGAGTGGTCCCCTTCTATCTCTACGTCGTCCCCCGGCTTCATGAGCTCCCTAGAAAGGAACTTGTCCTCCCAGACGAGGCCGGAGGAGCCTTGTCGACGGAATGATGCCGCTGATCTTTGTAATTCAGCCATCTGTGGCTTGGGTTTAGGTTTGTCTTGTATTTGTTTTTGTGCAAGGAAATAAGGCTTTGTGCTGGTCTGAATTTATTATGGTGTACGTACCGAGACGAGACTCCCGATAAGGATTAAGTGTAAAAATTGATGAGAACGAGGGTCGTCTATTATTTCCTTTTCTATGCAAATAGAGAATTTTTTTAAAAAAGATGCTTTTTTTTAATTCATTACTTTATAAATGGATCACACGTAAATTAATGCTAAAAGTTAAGGAAACGGCTAATATACGTAGACTCATTCTTCAAACCAACATTCTTAAGATCAAAGAGTTAATTGCAAATTGCCCCATATGAAATTGAGCACAATACTTATTTTCAAAGAAAGCTATCTTCCATCTAGAGGAGATGGTTGTTTATTCATTATCGGACCATCCATAATAGTATATCTGTTTTCATAAGTTATTCAGTAATTTCTTTTAGTTATAACCTTATTTTATCCGATCTCAATATCGGTGTTTTTTTATGGATTGCCTTTTCAAGTATTGTTCCGATTTTACGTACTTTATTAAATTCGTTTTTGTTTTAGTAAAATTTACTAAAAAGTTATTCTTTTTAGTAAAAGGACGACATAATTAGTAAAAAAACTTAGTAAATTGTACTAATTTTTCACTATTCATATTTAGTAAATTTTACTAATCTACATTTAGTAATTTTACCAATTCTACGGAGTAATTTTCAGATTAGTTTTAGTATTATTTTACTAAAATTATCATCCTATTTTTAATAACTTTTCTGAAAAATTTATTGTTCAACTTTAGTAAATGTTTACTAATTTTGTTAGTAAACATTTAGTTTATGATCATCTGATTTACTACTTTTAGTTTAGTGCTTTTTACTAATTAATTACTGTTCATTTTTAGTAAAAAGTACTAATTTTTATTAGCAATATTTGACTGAAATTAGTAATATTTTTTACTAAATTTTTTGTAATAATTAGTAAAATACTGTTTAAATTAGTAAAAGTGTTTGAAAATTAGTATGGGTTTCGTAATTTTGTACTGATTTCGGCGTGAAATTTTAAAAAAATTTGATAAAGCATTACAAAATAGTTTAGCAATTTACTTATCCGAACAGTGAATCCTGAACCTAATTACTAACCTTAGGCCATTGTAAAATGACGATTTTGCTCCCGATTCCAATTTACTAAATATATTACAAACCTAATTACTAATCTTGTACATTAGTTTCGTAATCTGTACTGATTTAAATCCCAAAAGTGAACATTTAAGTGAGTGGGTGTTAAGTTTGCAGGTGGCTTTCCTCTTCCCATACCCACAAATGATCTTCAACCATCTTCAGTGGAATCTCAACTTCCTCCTTTGTCGCTTGAAGAAATAGAAAGTGTTTTCAACCAGGATCACCCAAGATACGGTGAACATATGCTTCCTCCTTTTATCCATTTCTTTGCTTCCTGTTTTGCTTCCATCCAAGATTCGGTGAACATATACTTTATCCCTTTATCCATTTCTTTGCTTCCTGTTTTGCTTCCACCCAAGATTCGGTGAACATAAGGGAGGAAGGAATTGTACCCTTTAATGAATGTGTCCCAGGTTGAGATTCGCCAACATTTTAAGGTCACCCCAGGTTGTAGAGTGGATGTCTCCTATCAGGTTGTTATGAGATAGAACCATTTCTGTGAGGTTCCTAAGCAAGCTGAAGGTTGGAAGCGAACTAATCAGATAGTTCGACGAGAAGTCCAAATAAGTGAACTGCGAGAGATTTACTACTGAGGACGGAATTAATCCCGTGAAGCTGCAGTTAGCCAAGCTGATACTTTGTAGACCTTGTAATTTTCCAATCGACTCTGGCAATTTCCCCTGACATGTTCGTGAAGTTTAGGACCAGTGGCAATTTCCCCTGACATGCTTGTGAAGTTTAGGACTAGATTACCATTCCGAGGAAATTCCGCAAAGAACCACTGAGAAAATGATTGTTCTCCGAATCTTGGGTGGAAGCAAAACAGGAAGCAAAGAAATGGATAAAGGGAGGAAGCATATGCTCACCGAATCTTGGATGGAAGCAAAACATGAAGCCTCTTTTGCACCCAAAATTGTCCCCCATGACGTGGTTTGGCACAGCGAATTTTGCCTCGGAAATCCAAAGCTACTGTTAACCTCTTCTTTTGATATATATGATTGTAGGTGAGCAAGATATGAATGACTTCATCAATATACTCACGGATATGAATGAAGATCAGTTGTTGAATTGCTGAAGAAGCTGAAGAGTTCATTAAAATGTATTCGATGGTTCATGGCTTTTCAATTAGGAAAAGAGATCGTCAAAAACTTCGAAACAGTGAATGCGTCTTGAGAAAGTTGGTTTGCTCAAGGGAAGGGGAATGTTCCAATTCCCCTGTGTTGATTGCCAATAGTTGGGTTAGGGCGTTTGCCAAGACAGGTTACAGCTGTTTCTTCAAAGCTAGAGTCGAGTTAATGGATAATGGACTTTGATTGATGTTCAGTTGGAACACAATCATGAAATGGTGAGTAATGGTTTGTCCTATTTCATGCGAGAAAGGCGCAACATTTTCGGCCAAGATATGACATTAGTACGCCGAATGCTTGATGTTGGTATTAGACAGTGCGATATTATGCGACTACTTGTACACATATCTGGTGGACACTCACGTGTTGGTTTTATAATGAATGACCTCAATAACCGAAAGCTGAAGGAAGTGTCAGTTGGGGATAATGGTGGTTGTGATTCCGTCCTTACACACCTCCTTTCTAGGAGGAATAGTGAGATTGGTATGGCCTTTGAAACATATGTGGAAAAAAACGAAGTCCGTCGCATATATTGGGCCGACAGTACCTCCATAGCTGATTACCAATCATTTTGCGATGTCATAGCTCTAGATTCTACGTTCAAGATGAACAAATATGGAATGCAAATGGTCATTATCGTGGGTGTGAATCATCATCATCAAACTACTGTCTTTGGGCCTGCCTTGATGATTTTTGAAACCATTGCTGACTACACTTAGCTCTTGCGTACTCATACACAGGTCATGGGAGGGAAACATCCCATTAGCGTTGTCACGGACGCCGACAAAGCTATGATTGCATCTATGAGAGAAGTTTGGCCATTTACAAGACACAAGTTATGTCTTTGGCATTTCAACTGGAACATTGCGCGTTATGTACAGGATCCGGGAATGCGAGCTCATATTTCGTTCTTCATGTACAACAGTAGACCATCTGAAGAAGTTGAAGATGAGTGGTCTACTTTAATGACACTTACAGGATCGATAAGCATTAGATGACTATAACAGATTTATGCATACAAACATATGCGGTGGCAAACGTATCTTCACAGACATTTTTGGGCGGAGCTTAGAAGTACTCAACATTGCGAACGAATGCATGCATATATGAAGGAATATGTCAATGCGAAACATAAATTACATGATTCATACACAATTTTGAGTGTGCAGTAGCTGATCTTCGTCACAAGGAATATCAAGAGGATTTCAACTCATCGCATAAAACGTTCAGGCCAATTACGATGTTGCGCCGACTTGAGGAGGATGCACGTCGAGTATACACCATGACCTTTTTTCGTAAGGTTCAGTTTGAGTTACAAAAGGAATCGAAGATTTTATGTGGAAAATTTACTCGACGGGAACATCGCGAGGGTATACATTCTTTCCTGTTATGACGGTGAGCATAGGTGCGTGCAAGTATCATCTGCAAAGTCTCCTGTCCAACTCAGTTGCAGCTGCTTATATTTTGAGACCTTTGGTTTTCTGACATTAGAAAAATAAAAAAATGTGAAGGATTTTCAGGCCAGGAATACAGTGCTAACGTTACTGATCTACGCCAGAGTATTCTCATGACAGCATGCAGACGTATGTGCTTTTTGGCCGGGAAATCGGACAAATCATTTCGTCAACTGCGTAAAAGTATTGAAACTTTGACATCGGAGAGTTGCATGGACCATGAAGGTAAGACAAAAGATGATGGTCGTGTTAATGTTAATTTCGGCGACAATGTTCGTCGACAGTTTGTCATCCATTCTTCCAATATTAAGTGTCATGTCAGCATGTCTCAACGGCCTGAAAGGTCTAGTATCAACATCAAATAAAAAGGTAACTTATGTAATGAAAGTACTTCGGACATAGATTATAATGGATGCTATAACGATAACTCTGTTTATGGACAACAAAATACGTATCCTAAGTCTTAACAAGGTCAGCAATTCAGGATCACTTCCTTTACATCCACCTATTAATGCACTACATTACAAAAGTCCTACTTTTCCATTAAGCTTTGCAAAAAGGGACCTCTGGAATGATCGTAGGGAATATGTACCACAAACGGTGATTCACTATTGGAAACCAGTATCTTATCCTGGATAGTGAATTCTAGCGAATTATACGCACATGGGTAGTATCATCACCGTCGTCCAGTCTTTTCCTCTTGGCTGTGTCATCATCCTTGACCCTTTGATAAATAACTTTTCTAATGTCATTCCCAGACCACTTAATAAGGCTTATCACGAGCTCCAACCTATCAACAACACCTACAATCTAACATTCAAAGCGTAGTAGTGTTAGTCATGCTTTCATTTGGCATTCATCAAGTCATAAAGGAGTAAACTATTCTGAAACTAGACCATACCACTATCTCAGCCCTTCCGGGGGTTCAGGCAAGGACATGAACTTCATCACATATATTCCACATTCATTTATGCAACTCACCAAATCATACGTGGATGTCTCTAAGTATTTTTCCTTAATAAGACGGAAAGTTTATGGTTTATGGACGTACACATTTCCGGCGGCCATTTGTCGGGGACATTTGTCGGGTATATTATACTCCAGGAGCAGATGTCGGGAATTTGACCCACTTTTATCTTGGAATTCACTTTATTCTCTTCCATGATCACACTCATAAGCTTCACAACATGGCAATGAAGGTCTGCCCTCCCATGCAAGTTCCTCAGCTTATTGCAAACTGTGTCCATTATGAACACTTTCGATGTCCTAAATGATATGATTTGTAATATTCAATGTGACTCCGCTACACAAACTGGAATATAAATCTGCATTGAATGTACCAAGCTTTAGTAAAACTTAAACAAGACATAGACCAGCTATACGTATAGGCTAACTAATTTTCATGGACACTTTAGTAAAATTAGTTGGAAAGATGGATGAGGGTGATATCCTCTGGAATGATTTCTTGACGTGCCTATAAATGAAAAATTACAATCATAGATAAACATAGCAAACCGAATGATCATGATCGACGCTTGATGTTTCCATTCAAGAGTACCACGTTGTTATACCTCAGGTATATTTGTGCGAACACACTTTGTTCACGTTACTGGCTTTGGTGGTACAAATGGGGAGCTCTTGAAGGAGGAGGGCTTCCACTCGGACGTATGACGCATAAGCCTTCTGTTGAAAACATTTGTGGTAGACGATCCGTTTTACTGGAATCCATGAGCAGATAAATATTGCTGTTAAAAAGATTTTGCATAGTGAAATATAAAATTCGACACAATTCACCTTCATTTGAACATCAGCTTCTTCACCAATCTTCTTCTTCCCTTTATTTGTGGCAACGACTTCCTCTTGCTCTGGAACTATAGTTGGATCTCCTACCTTCTCCTTCCCTTTAGCTGTGGGAACAACTTCCTCTTCATCTTAAACTGCATCTCATTCTCCAATCTTCTCCTTTCCTTTAGTTGTGGGAAGAACTTCCTCCTCGTCTTGAAATGCAACTCATTCTCCAATCTTCTCCTTTCCTTTATTCCGCATCAGTAAAGACTTCACACCTTCCTCAGACTTAGTCATTTTAATTTCAGATTCACTCTCAGTGTTTGTTGTATGACCGTCCATCCTGCCAATGAATGCGCTAATCTTGTTAAGAGCTCGAGCCAATTGTAACTCACGAGGATCCGAATAATCATCAGTACCCTCCGAAAGTGGCTGTGGTTGTTGAGTAGGATCGGACGGCACCACGCTTCTTTCAGAGACCATGGTGGACCCCACCTCACAAACAGGTTTCTTCAAGCTAATGGCCAGATGACTGGGTTCATCAGGTGGAGAGGCAGACCGCGGGACATTGCCAAACTCTTTCAGTTGATCAACTTTTAATTGAACTCCTCCTTCGCCATGATCTACGTTAACATCAGTCATATCATTTGTCTGGGTATTTTTGCAGTCGGGTTGGTTCATCGGAAGACGTTCTTCAGCTCTCAGTCGCCGAACTTCGATGAGAATCATGGACAATTTACATAGTATGTGGTCATTACTGGCATGGAGTCTTCTAACCAAAAATTCAATAATCTGGTCATGCAGGAATGGTTTAAATTAGTAAATTGAAACCTATGTGATATGTAAATTATAAACAATTATATTCCATCGCGATGATTTCAAGTTACCTTCAATCGACGCATAACGATTTGCATCTGGCCGAACTCGTTCGCATAGTCGACTTCTTCATCTGGGACACTTTCGAATTCGCCTGCTTCCTGTTAATAGAATGAAGAATAATAAACAACACATTGAAGAACATGTTGTAAAAAATTTTTAGTTACTTGTCGTTCCATGTGCAACATAACTTGGATCATACTTACAATATTCGTAACTTCCGCACTTGTAACTTTGGAAATGGATTTCAAATGATCGTCATTTTAATCTTAACAAAGTGGCGCGGACCTATTGCTTCTTGATAACATAGCGTCTGCCTTAGAACTTTTGCAAGACTATGATCGTGATTAAGATACAGATGACTTGATGATACTCATTGCTGGGCACAATTATTTAATGATCACTATCTGAAAAACGTTTAGACTCCAGGTAAGAGTGGCCCTGGTAAGAAGTAACCCGGCTTACAAAAGGTCGTGTTACCCCCAGTGGAGCGATGACGGCACCGCACCTGCCGTTGGAGCATCAAACCAGGAGGACCTGGAAGGTGCGTGAAGTTCTCTTGCTCGGCTCGACTAAAAAAAAATGCAGCCTTTGCGAAGGAACCTGATGGTTTCCTCTCCAAACATCAGACGCCATCATTTAGTAGCAACAAGTTAAGCATGAAGACTGTCTTTTGATCGGGATCTCGCTAACAAGCCGCACGATATGCCAAAATACCTTCCCTCCTGCTATTGGGTTCCACCACGACAACAGACAACGCAGCACCCAGTTTTACTGACAATCGTATAAAACAAATCTGTCAAAATCTCCCAAGTTAGCGTTCAGAACTTTCAGCAAGCTCAAATCAATTCCAAACAGATCTGGTGATCAAAGTAAGTCACAGTTCTCCGAGGCTTACCACTTTACAACCCGGTGGTGCTTGCCACTATCCTATTACCAGAGGCTGTTGAAAAAAATTGCCACATGAATCACCAAGTCTTCAAACCAGTGTTATTAAAAGCGCTCGCTTTGCGCTTTAAGCCAGCGCTTTGAGGCGAGGCGAGGCGACGTGGGTCGCCTCAAATACCCCGAGGCGAGGCACATTCAGTGAAGCGCACGCCTCGGGTGCGCCTCGGGGAAAAGCGACGAAGCGACGAGGCGCTCGCTTTTCTCACTTCATTGTTCACGGCGTCGAGGACTGAATTGTAAAAAATAAAAAAATTAAAGGACCAAAAAAGTATTACAAATATAATTAACCCTATCTCCCCCCTCACCTCCGATCGCACCCTCGTTTCTCCTCCTCCATTGCAAATCAGAAACTTCGATCATAGGCTCCCGGGACCCTTTTAATCGTCATAGTAGGGCGCCGGAAGAAGACTGCTTGTGATGCGTGGAAGGAGCTGAGCTGAGGAAGTTGAAGGCTTTGCTGCAGAGGAGTTGAAGGCGTTGCTGCAGAGGAGACAGAAGAACAGAATAACTTAATAGTGGGGAACAGAGGGGAAGGGAGAGAGGTTGCGGGGGTTGGTTGTTTGTTGGTCGGTTGTGTGGTGGTGTGTTGGTTGGCGTGAGGATTTGGTTGGCCGGAGCTATCGGAGGTTGATTGTGTGGTGGCGAACACCAATATAGTGCGTTGTGTTTGTTTTTACTGGTTATCATCGTAGTAGCTGCAACAGCTTGTTCGGGCATTTGATCGTCGGGCAGGTTTCTTCTCCTTCCCGCTCGGTTCGGTCATGTTATTAATTTGTTTCCTTAATTCTACTTGGAGGACCGATTTATGGATTGCTTTAGTTGATTGGGCATGTGGAAGGTTTTGATTTGTGATTTGATGTTGTTAAATTGCCTCGTTCTTGAAGATTTTTGCCTCGTTCTTGAAAATTATTACCTCGTACATTGATATGGTTTGACTGTGGAAGGTTTTGATTGGGCATGTGGACTGTTCTCGTACAATGATATGGTTTGAGTGAGTGGTCTGTCGGATTGGATGGCTTTGTCTTTAGTTTTGTGTAAGCGTAGTGTTCGTGTTGGCTGTGTGTACCTCTGGGGATGTTTGGGAGGGTTATTTTGCCAAAATTGATGCGTTGTTTTGCTGGATTTCTCTACCTCGCCTCAAACGGTGAAGCGTGCGCCTCGCTTTGCGCTTCGGACTAAAGCGCAAGGCGCAACCTTGCGCCTCAAGTGCGCCTTGCGCTTTTAATTACACTGATTTTTACTTGTGCGCAATATTGAAACACAATGTGACTTCTGGTTTGTTTTAACAGATCTCTAGTTTGAGTATCCTATTATGGGGAGGAAGAAGTCTGAGGATACTGTGTCGACCTCGAAAGTTAAGGCAGGTAGCAAAGATGTGCCCAAGGAGGTCAGGCGAGAGAAGCTATCAGTGTCAGCAATGCTTGCCAGCATGGATCAGAAACCCGAAAAGAAGAAGGCTTCTACTTCTTCTGCTAAACCCAGGGCTGCTCCAAAGGTTTCATCTTACACGGACGGTATAGACCTTCCTTCATCTGATGAGGAGGACGAAGGGTATGGTTCTGACGAAGAACAGGCAACCCAAAAACATGCTATTCGGCAGCAACAGAAGGCGGAAGCGAAGCCTCTTGAAGTAGGTGTTAGCGATAAAGATTTGAAGAAGAGAGAGAAAAAGGATATGCTTGCAGCCGTTGCGGCTGAGCATGCTAAAAAGGAGGCTCTCAAGGATGACCATGATGCTTTCACTGTCGTTATTGGTAGCCGGGCGTCCGTTCTCGATGGTGATGGTGGTAATGCGGATGCTAATGTTAAGGACGTTACTATTGATAACTTTTCTGTTTCGGCTCGGGGCAAAGAATTGTTGAAGAATACATCGGTGAAAATAGCTCATGGGAAGAGGTACGGTTTAGTCGGTCCAAATGGAATGGGCAAGTCCACATTGCTGAAGTTGCTGGCTTGGAGGAAAATACCTGTCCCTAAAAACATCGATGTTCTATTAGTCGAACAAGAAGTGATTGGTGATGATAAATCAGCCCTTCAAGCTGTTGTGTCGGCAAACGAAGAGCTGGTGAAGCTTCGGCAGGAAGTTGCAGATTTACAAAATTCTGCATCTGGCGATGGGGATGACGATGAAGATGGTGCTGGTGAAAGACTTGCTGAGTTGTATGAGAGGTTACAGATCTTGGGTTCGGATGCAGCTGAGGCCCAGGCTTCGAAAATTCTTGCAGGTCTTGGGTTTACGAAAGATATGCAGGGGCGACCCACCAAATCTTTTAGTGGAGGATGGAGGATGAGGATATCATTGGCACGAGCCCTTTTCGTTCAGCCGACGCTGTTACTTCTCGATGAGCCGACCAACCATCTTGATTTACGAGCTGTTTTGTGGCTGGAGGAGTATTTGTGCCGATGGAAGAAGACTCTCGTTGTTGTTTCACACGACCGTGATTTTCTCCACACTGTGTGTACTGAGGTCATACATCTTCATGACCAGAAATTACATTTCTACCGTGGAAATTTCGACGATTTTGAGAGCGGTTATGAGCAGCGTCGGAAGGAGATGAACAAGAAGTTTGAAATCTACGACAAGCAGGTTAAAGCCGCTAAGAGGTCAGGTAATAGGGTTCAGCAGGAGAAGGTCAAAGACCGAGCTAAGTCTAATGCAGCAAAAGAAGCTTCGAAGAATAAGGCGAAGGGTAAAGTCGATGAAGACGAGCCGGTACAGGAGGCCCCCAAGAAGTGGAGAGATTACAGCGTGGAGTTTCACTTTCCTGAGCCAACAGAGCTTACTCCTCCATTGTTGCAGCTTATCGAGGTCAGTTTCAGTTATCCAAATCGCCCGGATTTCAGGCTCTCAAATGTCGACGTGGGCATAGATATGGGGACTCGGGTTGCCATCGTTGGGCCAAACGGCGCCGGTAAATCGACATTGCTGAACCTTCTTGCCGGTGATCTGGTTCCCACCGAGGGTGAGGTTCGGAGGAGTCAGAAGTTGAGGATTGGTAGATACTCGCAGCATTTTGTCGACCTGTTGACAATGGACGAGACCCCTGTCCAGTACCTCCTCCGCCTACATCCCGACCAGGAAGGGCTGAGCAAACAGGAGGCTGTCCGTGCCAAGCTAGGGAAGTTTGGCCTCCCGAGCCACAATCACCTCACCCCTATCCTAAAGCTTTCCGGTGGGCAGAAGGCACGGGTTGTGTTCACCTCCATCTCGATGTCGAAGCCCCACATACTGTTACTTGACGAGCCAACAAACCACCTGGACATGCAGAGCATAGACGCATTGGCGGACGCGCTGGACGAGTTCACGGGTGGGGTTGTCCTTGTCAGCCACGACTCGAGGCTAATATCCCGCGTGTGCGAGGACGAGGAGAGAAGCCAGGTGTGGGTTGTGGACAACGGGACTGTGATCACCAGTGTGACGTCCTTCGACGACTACAAGGAGGAACTCATGAAGGAGATCAAGGCGGAGGTCGACGAGTAAGGTATAAACTTACTGGCCGGCACTCCGCCCCCCGTACTGCTTTTTCTTCCGACTCTTTTGTGTTTTTGATCTTGTATGGACGATAAATAATTTAAAAAAACTTTGTCCTGAAACGTTTTGGTTACGTAAAATTTGTATTGTTGGATGATATGATTTAGATTGCATGGGGGTAAATAACATTTATGATTATTACCCTTTTTTACGTCATGAATGTTATAAGGCATTAAAATAAATTTACTTGAATTTTTGTACTTGTCAATGAATTTAGTGATCGTGTCTAATATATTTTAAACGTTTTCACTATTTTTCAATTAATGAAAACACGTGGAAAATATTTTTATCGCTATACTCGATCCCTAAGACGACTTGTGTCCCCCTAGCTCGGACTTTAAGCTCAGCACGGACCTCAGCCTATACCCCGAAACATCCCATCCCAGTCTCTATGTCAACTCAAGTCGAGCTCGGATCCTCAACATACTGTATGTCTCCTTGACTTGTACTTTTACATTGCATAATTAATAGGTATTGACATGACATATAAAATGATCGTGCATTTTTCGGTACCACGTCCCATTGAAAGAGATAACTGCCGGTCATACTCAAATCAATTATAATATAAGAGCATCTAAAACCCAAAAAAGTTACTCAAATCAACTACAATATAAAAGCATTTAGAACCTAAGAAAGTTCTATTGCTGGACTTATCATGAAATTCTCAATAATAAAAAGCCAATGATTAGTGATGTTTATGGGTGCTCTTTGTATCTTGGTTGTTCCAGTGGTGCCTTACATGTCTTGATCTTGGTATGTCATCGCAGCTTCATGTCTCCTTACAATAGAGTATGATACTCATAAATGACATGACTTTAATACAAACCTCCTAGGCAGCTGAATATGGTAGGAAAAGGACAGGGTGGGTTGCGGTCGGGGCTGGTCTTGGGATCGGGGCTAGGGGTACGTATCAATGTCGATCGAACGACGTTGTGGGTCGGATATAATGATAGATAATTTTGAAACAACATCTTAATATAAGGTTATTTTTGAAATATTAGAATAAATCAGAAAAAGTGGGAAACTCTATGATATATTTGATAATTTTACTTAGATTAAACATAGCGCTGACGGGTTAGTTGCCATATCAACGCTAGCTAGGCCTCCATTAGCAAGGGGATGACATAATTTGGATAATGTCCTAAATGCAAGATGGTATGTTTTAAATGTTATGATAAATTGGAAAAAAATATGATGCATTTGATCATTTGACCTAAAACATAATACATTCATAAGTAACTGTAAGTAGTTCCAGAAGGGTAATGTTGGAATAAAAAAATCATCCAAGAATTCATCATATCGGTTCCTACTTTGGTTTCAGTTCCGAAATATTATTGTTGAATATTGTAATCCTCCATTATTCGAGATCTTCTTAATTTTCCTCAATCGATTTATCAGTTTCTTCAGAAAAAGTTGCGTCTTCCACAATGGAATATGATAAGTGAGATATATTTTTATCTCTCGTCTTGGCATCTCTTATGGCTGAAGCCCATCATTGTTTGCATATCGTCAGACCTATTACTTTCGTTATCACAATTAATAATTTTGTCATCACCTAAGTACATAGATAACAATCATTCCTCTGAAAAATCGTTTCATAACTCAAAATTTGCACGCATCTTTACCATATAAAATTTCTTTTCCTGCGACCTTGCATTACGTGTTAAATATAAATTCAACATAATTAGTGGTGTTAATGAGTAGGATTAGGGTCTGACACCCCTTTCTCAAGTTCGGTCCGACTAAATTATCAAGCCCAAGCCCAAATCTGACCGTGCTCTATTTAGTTGAGCCCGGGCTTGAGTTCAACAAAAAATTTTGAGGCTAACCTAGGGATTAAGCATAGCCTAAGTTTAGGCCTCTGCTTATATTTTTATTTTTCAAATTTTTTAAAAATTTATATATTTTTTTTAAACTTTTTATTTTAAAATTATTTTAAAAAAATTATAAATTTTGATTTTTTATATTTATTTCAATTATTTATTTTATGATAAAGTTGGTTAAGTCGAACCGAACGGCTTGTCGAATCGATTAATCGGCCCGAGCTTGGATTGACTGTAAAAAAAATCGCCAACACTTTAAGATTCCTTCAACATCGTGTTTTTATGACTGCAACACTAGGAGAATACCCATGGGTTCGCGGTTCGGACTACGACACTTAAAGATTCCTTATAACTTCATTCTATGTCGCCGTTCTAAACCACGACACTTCAAGATTCCTACCGTGTCGCGTTTTAGGACCGCCACACTTGTGTGATATCACAATTTAGGACGTCGACAGTTAAAAGTTTATGTGGTTACCATATAAGTTACATCCAATTCAAAGGCCAATTCATACTTCTGTAATTAAACCCATAGACAAACTCATAGGTGTTAAATGTCATCTTGTAATTTGTAATATCATTAAGTGGTGTTACTGGTTTAGAAAGTTGGATGATGTTAATGGCCTAGGTACTAGAAGGGAGGTAATGTGATAGGAACTAGGATTGAGTAAATGCTTACTCTAAATCTTTTCTATGACTATAAAAGAAGAAGCAATCTTCAAATAATGTAAAAGAGACAAAAGAGAGAAAAGTGAGTAAGAGAAAGATCAAGAAAGCATTTATGGTCGTAAGAAAAGAAAAAAGGCTCTGTAGCTAGCCAAATTATCCTCTCCAAATTTCTTTGTTCCTTATTTCCAAAAACACTTCGTTGTACCGCAATAGTTCAACAAACCATTCATGTGATACAACAAATCACTACCTTCCATACAACCCAACAATAAGTTTATAAACATGAAACTCAAATTAGATTACAAACATCACGAATTTAAACAATCATTCTCGATGGATGTCAAACAATCATCTTCTACTGTCTCTCGCATAACCCCCTCTATCATCCCTGAAATCGAGTTTTTTTGTAGTTTCTTCATCTATTACACGAAAGTTATTTGCACGTTAGATTAACGGTTACTTGCCAGGTCAGCCGAAATGACAAAAAATCAAAATCATACATGGTTTTTCAATCAATTGGAAATTATTTACCGGTCAACCTTGGAACGAAACTTAAAAAAATAAGCATTAGCCGTGGTTTCAAGTACCTTGCACGAAATTTCAACGGTTAAGCAATTTAACATAGTGACAACGTTGGAAATGTAACACGTTTCGAATTATGCGACGATTGATTGTTTTTGTGTTTCCATACGGAATTGAATAGAATAGTAGATGAACAACACTTATGTTATTACCAAACACAACATTGGGATTCATACAAACTTACAACCATTGTAAACTGCAATAGAAGGAAACCGGTCGAATTTTTGGACGAGCGTAGGTGGCATCTGTTATGACAACCTCCTATGTCAAAGGTTGCCTTGAAATAGTGGTGACAGTCGGGGATGGATGTAGTGGAATACTTGAACAAGGTTCAAGACGCTACTTTGGGACACTTTCAAGTCACTTTCAGGACGTTGGGGAATAGAGCAAAAACGGTTGATCAATCTGCCAATTTAGATATAGTGATTGAACGTGTCTCATTCTTAATGAACTCTGACCTTTTATACCTTGTTATGGAACCGTCAGATTTGTAGGGACGTGGTTAGATTGGTAAGATATGACATCTAAAAGGTTGCCGGATTTTTAAGGGCTTCCAAAATCGTGGTTAAGACAATTTCTCCTTAATGTCGTGCTACTGTTCTTATTCTCGAGCTACTATGATGTCCTTTTCCTCACTTACTCAATTAATCCTCTTTTCTCGAGACACTTTGTCTTGATTCGAGGCTTTGGATCGTCTCAAGGTTTACTAATTCAAGAGGTTCTTTGCCGTCGGCCACGACGGGGAAAAGAATGCCCTGAAGTCGGCCATAGCATACGACCTGGCAGCTGACAGGTGGCTGGTGATGCCCGACACGACCGAAGAGCGAGATGAGTGTAAGGGCATATTCCACAAGCTGCAATTTCCTCGTGCTCGGTGGTTACCCGACCGAATCCCAGGGCCTGTTAATAAAATATGCCGAGTGGTCCGATGTGACCACGGATTGATCAGGGGGAAGGCCTCCTGGAGTTCTGAACGTCCCCAACGACTTGTGTAACCAGGGACTGCGACAAATCTCTCTACATGTCATAGATTAATCGGCGATTATAAGTGAAAAGGGGAATGATGGATTCTCCAAATTCCTCAATGTTGCTTTTTTGTGCTTCACATGCATCCCACCCAACAAAACACGCGATCAAGCAAGTTTTGAAAGGGTAAAGAGATATGGGACAAATGATGCACATGTTGGTTAGTTAGGACTCAATTAAAATTATTAGTTTGAGTCTAGGAGGAATGAATGTTGGTGGGAATTTACATTCATTCCCTTTTGGGGGAGAGAAGGAAACGAAATGTTGTGGTTGCTGTCCATGGACTAGAACCCAAAACTAAGATGAGAACTGCCTTTGGACATTATGTCACAAGAAGTTGGGATCCCACATGGGAAGGGATCTCCTTGTATTTAATTAGAGGGGTAACAAAGTTCAGAGCCAGAAGGGATTAACAACCTTAATTAACATAAGAATTATTCTTCCATTAAACAAAAAGATCACGAGGATGTGGAGAAACCAAATTCAGGTACAGAAGAGCTCATCTCCTTCCAAAGTTCCTCCTTATTCTTATGTTGTTATGCGTGGAGGTGATATTCATAACCTAAGGTGAGTCGTATGGGAGGGAGGAGGAGGAGGGGGGGGTGTCAATTTCTTTAAGTCCTACGCTAAAACATTACTGACCATGGCGGAATGTTCCGGCTGGCTTCACACGCATCACACTCAAGCTGCCTATGAGCCCATGGTTAAGGCCATCAGGGTTTCATCTTTGTAAGGCAGCCTTCAAAGACATGATGAGATAAGATAAGCCGAGCCAATAATCATATGACGGTAATTATCTTTTTTATGAAAACAAGGTTTAAACATGATTACCTGTACTTGAGTTTTACTAATTATACTGTGACCAAGGATAATTCACGGGAAGGGATCACAAGAAAAAGGGACTGACATGATAGTTGTGAATGAGATTCTATTCAGCTCTCAGATGGAATTAATCACGTTATAACAAACATTTTTATGGCAGGGTTACCTCAAAAGGAGGGGAAATGAGCCTCAGTGCCGGTTCGTGGAAGTTTTACCTCATGCACTTGGAGAGCACGGCCGCAAACTGCTTGTACATGTGCCGTTTCAAGTACTTTTCCTCTACCTTTTTCTTGCCTTCGATCCCCATCTGCTCTCTCATAGAGGGATTTTCGAGCAGGAATCGTATGTTTCGGGCAAGTTCTGCATTTCCAGGATGCCCGACAGGGTGGAGGAGGCCTGTTTTGCTGTGCTCAACAATTTCTTTTGTGCCACCTGCATCCGTGCCGAGCACCTGCTCCGACAAGAAGACAAGATTTAGAAGATTTAGAGTTATTCTTGCATAAAACGAATGTCGTAAGATAATTAGTCACTATAAAGTACTAAAGCCTAAAGCACTCTTGAGGGTATCATTTAGGGATGAAAATTAAGCTTCAGAAATAACTCAGAATACAGCACAAAAGAGACTATGTGGAAATGAGAAAGAGGGTAGTGTAATAATAACAAAAGTGTAAATGGAACTTCATCGACAATCCACAAGGAATTTCTCTACACTAATTCTGCTATCCAAGAACCAACAAATTGAAAAAATAAATATGCAGAGAAACATTATTAGCCAATTTACCGGAAGACCAAAAGCCATTGCTTCAATTGTCACTCTTCCAAACGTCTCCCCCAGACCCTGGAAGAATCAACCAGAAGCATAAGTTAAGATTTGTGCGAGGATATTGTGGGCACGAGAGTCATCCTAGAGGAATCAGGAGAAAAAGCAATTGGCTACATAATCTCAATGGTTAGTTACCCAATACAAGAAAAAATTAAGGCAAATGCTGTAGTTTAGCTTTGCTAAGAGATATATGTTGAATTATGAAATAAATGTCACAAGAAGATGCAGGACAGATTAAAGAACTCCCAAATACATCTTGGCAACATTTCATGAGTTAATGGAGGACAGAGAGAAAGGCCATTTTTCACCTGAGAATTGACAATGTAAACATCGGCCGCAGAGTACAGTGCAGAAACACGAGTTGTAGCAGGAACCCACAACACTAACTTTGACAAGTTTTGATGCTAAGATATAAACAGGAGTGTCTCCCTCACGTAGGGTATTTTGTTGCTTTTGGACCCAACAGAGCCAATAAGCACTTTAACGGCCTTCTTATCCTTCATGCTATCGTTGAATAATAGCTTCCTGTGTTGCGACGATCCACTCGCCAAATCACGACCGTGACCCTGTAACAGAGCTCTAGAAAGTTGTCCATTGGTTGAGTTGGTCGTGTTAAGACTTAGTTTAGTTGAAACATTCATAATATCTGGCTGTAAGGAGGTATTCTCTATCATGGAATATACAGATTCAAGGAGGAGGAGCTGGCCTTTTCCAGGGTTTATGCTGCTGAGAGTCATTACTAGCATATCATTCTCAGTCAATCGCATTTCTTCTCTAACAGCATCCCGTAAGATTTTCCTCTTCTCCAGCATCCTCTCAGGTGAAAAGGATGGAGTGTTAAGAGAACAAGGAATTCCAGCAACAAAAGTCAATTCATCATTGACGGATAGGGGGATTATGGAGGGTGGAAGCCTCAGCTTAATTTTCTCTAGTTCACACCAGGCCAGCCACTGTTTAGATTGTGACTCAGAAAGGAAAATAACCATCTTTACACGGTTGAGGACAACTTTTGCACGGTGAAAGTATTCTTCCCTGTTTTCCATGATCCACCAAGCAATCTGACTCCCACCAGCTGGAAAATGCTCAATGTATTGATCTACAATATGAAGCACATTTCGTCAAGCAAAAGCACAGACAGTGTGTTGACCTCAGATAAAGAAGAACCTGAAAATCTATTGGTTAAAAGCACCCTGAAACCCAGAAACTTATCATGCCAAGAACTACCGATTTGGTCAGTGAGAGAGAGAAAGAGGGAGAGAGTAACTAATTACTTGGGATGATTACCTATCCATGAGGCACATACAGCAGAGCCAGCAATGACAAGATCTGACTTCATTCCAACTTTGTAGCTGAACTCTGCTCTATCCTCAAGAACTTTAATTCTTCTTCTCAAAAGTTCTTGCATCAATCCTCCTTTTTTACTCAGAACTACAGCAGAAACAGTTGCTCCACAGCTCAAAAGCTCTGTTGCCAACTCCATCATAGACAGAGGAGCCCCCGTAATGGATAGCTCATGAAAAATCAGCAAAAATCTCCGAGACCACACAAGCCTGGCGAAATCCCCTTTCCGGTCACATGTACCCGATCTTTGTTCAGGACTCCACTCCAGTAACCTGTCCTCAGTTGCACCAAATGGACCAACCAGCAGTCCATAAGACGTATTTCTTTTTGGGATTTCTGGTTCTCGCTCCTCTGGTTCAATGTTCTGGACATGTTCTTTCGGAGCTTGCTTTTTGCGTGCTTTACCCTTTGGCTTACGTGGAGGTTTCTTGTCTTTCTTCCTAATGACAATCCGTGGGGTTGAATTAGCATCACCATTCCCCTTTCTAGCCAAAACTATCCCTACCTGCTTATCTTTCATCACCAAAACAGCAGACTCATTCTTCATAACTATAGAGCTATCATTGGCAAGCAAATTTCTTCTTTCGGCAAGGGTCGATGACAAATTGGGTGATTTTAATTTGTTTTTCTTATGTCCGAAACCCAGAAACCGATTTGTATTATCTCCATGAGCCCATCTGGACTGAACGTAAAACCCAAGGTAAGTCCACAGGGTGATCAACAGCAACCAGTATACCAACTTGTTACTTCGAAACCACTGTAGACTGATTATGCCAATTTTGCCTTCTCTTCTTGGAGCACGACTAGAATGTAACCTACGAAATGCGTAAGTGCTCCTCGGGGATGATTTACCAGACAAGACAGACTTGTAGCCGTTACCCTGTCTCAACAGCGAATGCCTGGCAAAATCACCCGGCAAATCTCCTCTGGTGGTTCCATCATCCATTAGTCCTTATCATCAACAATCCCACAATGCAATTCCTGAAAATAGGCTCCTCGTGAACACAAGACTATATAGCCAATATTAATCCTCCCAATGAAGGTCACACATGGACTGAGGTTCCCGCACTATCATTCCAAGGATAACCTACAAAGAAACAGAATGAGGAACCTCCATTACTACTATTGTTTTTTTAAAAGAGAAATAGTCACTGAAAGAGACATTGGAACTAAAAACAAATGCAGCCTTGTCAACTGGACGTTCAATCCTGTCAAATCTGGGCATCCGTAAACACAACTAGCAGCAGCCCATGGCATCTCAATATGTACTTAATCGTGACCGTAACTCCTCAGGAAGACTTTAAGAACTTAGCCAAAATGTACTTAGCTTCGCGCCGCCCCAATGTGAGCAGAGCAAGCGAACGATCGATCACACTAGTAACTAAATCTCCGCACATCTCAACATACGAAGACCACATTCCAGCCCCACAACCGATCCGACAGATCGAATCGGAATCGATTTCAGCATCATCATCATCATCAAGTATCGTTCAGCGTTCCTCCTCCAGTAGCAATAACACGACTTAGTAGCGAACACTCGAAAAGGAAGAAAAGTTCAAGAAGAATCTGGTCGCGCAACCGCCGTCATCAAAAAACGTCGCCGCAAGTCAGAGCGAACTAACCTGAGCAGTGGAATCTGAGCAGCAATGGCGGGGATCTCGGGGCAGTTGGGTTGGCAGCTGCCACTCCTTCCTCTACCTGCTTTCTGGAGAGAGAGAGATTCATCATCCACAGATAGAAAAAGAGCGTTAAATTAATCTATTGATTTAATGTTTCTAAATAAATAAAAAATAAAATGGTAATTTTCATCTTTAAACATCGTAGTAAATATCTTAAAAACTACTACAAATTAGCAAATATATCATGTATTATACCATATTTTTTCGATTTATCTTATCGTTTGAAACGTATCGTACAGTAATCCCAACTTAAGACGTTATTCTCCGTTAGGCCTCATCTTGACAGAGTCCGACGTATCGCACATATGGCAACAACGGCGTTAAAAAGTATTCGTTATCCAAGGAAAACCCAATTTTACCCCACCCCCTTTCTCACCCCCAATCCATTCAATCGGGGATGCCCTAATCAGTTCGTTTCTAACCCTAATTTCATCCTTTCACTCCCTGACCCCTTTCACTCCCACACTCAAGTAGCCCGATTCCGGCCCCCTTCACCGCTGGTCGTCGCTCCAAGTGTTGAGGCAAGTCTTCACCACTGGTTGTCTTCACCCGTTTCCCTGTCCTCTAGGTTCCCTAGTTGCCCTCCCGGTCGTCTTGTTGTCCCGTCTCTTGAGGATATCAGTGCTGAGGTAAGTTTTTTTCTCCGTTTCCCTTTACATTTTGTTAATGGAAGTTTGTCTGACTTGGTATTGTTGATCCATTAGGCTGAGGTGGATGTGCAAAGGGGTGATTTGATTTTTCACGTAGGAGGTAAACTTAGTTTAAGTGGACGAGTGAGGTATTGTGGGGGAAAATTAACTAAGTTCGAAGACGTAGATGTTGACAAAATTGGATATTTTACCATTATGAACTTGACTAGAAGGGCTGGATATGAATCAAGTAGGATGTGGTTCACTAAGCCTCGGAAAAGCTTAGCTAAAGGGTTGACAGAAATATTGACTGATAGCCAAGTTAGTGAGATAGTTTCAATGTTGCTTGAAGCTAAATCTATTCATATATACATTGAGGGTGACGAGAGGAACATGAGTGATCCGGAGGAGGAGGACCAGTAGTTGGAGGTAGAGGATGAGTCTGTTGAAAATGTGGTTCCTGAGCGGATGGAAAGGGAGATGGATTTAGAAAGTGAGATTAATTCAGACTGTGTTGGGTCTGAAGATGATGTCGGGGATGGAGATAGCAAGGGTCATGGACAGGGTATTAAATCAAGAATGTATGATCCCGAATGTGATCATAGGAGCTTAGTATCCGATATCGGAAACAATCACATGTTTCCGATAGCCTGGGCAGTCGTTGAAGGGGAGAACACGTTGTCTTGGATGTGGTTCTTAACGGTGCCCTTTGCTGTTTTAGGTGTAAATGATTGTAATGGCTGGACCTTCATCAGTGACAAACAAAAGGTTTGTCATTTCCTTAAATTCACTTAGTTAATTCAGTGACAACTTCAATTGTGTAACCTATGTTCTTCGTTGTAGGGATTGATTCATGTTGTGGCTGAATTATCACCATTGGCTGAGCACTGAAACTGTGCTTGGCACATTTATGCTAACTGAAAAAGCACACATCGTGGACAGTTGCTGAAGAAGTGCTTTTGGAAAACCGTGAAGAGCACGCAAAAAGCAGCGTACCATCAAAACCTGAACAACATCAGACTTCTATCAAATGAAGCAGCAGAGGACTTTCTAAAGCAGGGTCCAGAACATTTTTGCAAGGTATGTAGTCTTGGCTAATATGCATATATATGATAGGGAGTGATTAGGATTTAAGGTCAGTTATCTTTATTGCAGGTATTCTTTAACACGAGTGTTAGGTGTGATGCCACGGATAATAACATTTATGAGACGTTTAATAGCTACATTGTATTGCCTAAGACTCGGCCAATTGTAGAAATGTTGGATGAGATTAGATCTGCTCTTATGCAAAGGATGTATCATAAGAGTATGTTGTTTGCTGAGAGGAGTGACATTGTATGCCCTGACATTAGAGCCAAGATTGAGAAACTGAAGGTAAAGGCTGGAAAATGGGTACCGAAACCTTGTTTAGGCCAATTGTTTGAGGTTGTTCATAAAAATGAGAAGTATGTCGTGAATTTGCTTAGGTCTAGTTATACATGTAGGGAATGGGAGTTGACTAGGATTCCTTGTTGTCATGGAGTAGCCTCAATAAAATTTCATGAAACATGACATTGAGGCCTATGTTAGCCACTGGTATAAGAAAGAGACAAACCTTAAGGCATACAAGTACCCATTGACGCCATTGGAGGGGGAGACGGCATGGCTTGAAGCTGAAGGTGAACCCATTCAGCTTCCACCATTCAAAATCAGACTAGGGAGACCAAAGAAGAATAGGAGAAAGGGTGTTGATGAAGAGCCAAAGAACCTGAACAAGTTACCAAGGAGAGGTTTGGAGATGCAATGCAGCAAATGTAAGGGATACGGACATAACAAGAGGAGCTGCAAAGCCCAACCTGGACCTACATCTTTGACAGAGCCTGGCGACTCTGTACAACATGAAAATGCTCTAATAGTTTATCCTGAAACCCAAACTATAAGTTGTTGTTTTTCAATCTTCTTGTAAGTTCAAGTATGTAACTCCTGGTTGTTTTTTCAGTTACATGGCACGCATTCAGGTGCTACATGGAGAGCCACATGGAGAGGAGTGACAGAAGGGGAGGAAGAGGTAGGGGAGCCACAGGTAGAGGAGCAACATGCAGGGAAGCCACAGGGAGGGGAGAGGTAGAGTGAGGCCTATGATGGAGCAGCTCCAAAGCAGTTATAACGTGGGCACCAGTGGCACACAAGAATCAGGTGTTGCAGGTTGAAGCTTCAGTTATGGAAATGCGCATACTGATGGAACAAGCCTATAAAACTGAATTGTTGAACTGTTGGAATGTGTTGTACTGTGGAAGGTGTTGTCCAGTACTGTTGTAATGTTGTAATGCTCACTTTGAATGTTCTCTGTGTTGCTTATTTAACTTTGTAATGTTGGAATCTTGGAATGTTGGAATCTTGCTTATTCATCTTGTCTTGCTTATGAACTCTGTGTTGTTTATAGACTGTTTTCATATGAACTGTTGGAATATTGGAATCTTATCTTGGAATCAGGATAACATTATCAAACAGGATAACATTATCAAACAAGATAACATTACAAAATCCAAACTTACATGATGCTCACTTAACAGCAACTACATAGGATAAAATACATACTAATGCAAATAAAACACAACACAGCAACATATATCTATTTTCCTCAGCCTTGAGCATCTCTATTTTGGCTTTCGCTTTGATCAATTCAACATCTGTCTTCCACAATTTAGCCTCAATAGCAACAACTTGAGAATTCTTTGCAGGCTCCGAAACAACTCCACCACTAACAAGGTCAATCCATTCAAAAAATCCACATCCACCATCTGAATCCTTGTAACGAGGACAGTCATAATATCTTCGACCATAATTTTTTGCATTTGAAACTGTTTTAGTATTACACTCAATGCCGCAATGACAAAAAACAGGTCGGCTAGTGGAAGAGCTTCTGGACGTACAGCTTTTGCTGAAACCCATTGCCCGACGACGTTGTACGTCCATCTATGGGGGCTCTGGAACGTACAGATTCTGGAGGAACACAAATACGCTAATTGAAAAGAACGGTCACACTTATTGCGATTACGCTTATGGGGGAGCCCGGGGTGCCGATTTTGGAAGGAACGATCGACGGGGAGAAGGGGGAAAGGAGTGGACGGGGGACGATGAAATGGGGAATTTTAGACAGAGGAATTAAGGTTCTGGTGGTGGTGGTCGTGGGTGTGTGGTGGGGTGAGAAAGGGGCAGCTGAAGAAATTAGGTTTTTGGACGATCGGATTGTGGAGAAATTAGGTTTTTGAGCGATCGAATTTGGCCAATGGTTATATTTTAACGGCGTCAGAGCCACGTGTGCGACACGTCGGACTCCGTCGAGATGATACCTAATGGAAGATAACGTCAAAGTAACGTCTTAAGTTGGGGTTACTGTACGATACGTTTCGAATGACGGGATAGATCGAAAACATGGGATATAGTACAAAATATATTTGCTAATTTGGCCTAAAAACTAAGGCCATGCTTGACAACGTGGGAATGCAGCACTTTCTTTTGAGGAAATTCTTTGCCGACAGTTTGACACTTTCACATCCGTGAAACAATCAAAAGACGATCACTTCCGTTATCCACCCAAATCTTCACGACAGCCGAGCGTAATTACATGAAACCGATCCACTTCGATTGGACTAACTCTGCACTCGAATCGGACTCACATCGTTCTCCAAATGCATCCGACCCCTATCCATATGCATAACATCAAGACCTAAAACACGAAAAGGGATCTCCACAGACAGACAGATAGACGAGCTTCAACATTCGAATCGGCGTCACGGGCGAGCAATGAATCGTCCATTTGATAACCGGTTTCTAAAACATCATACATTTGAGAGGAGTAACACGGTAAAAGCCCCCAGCCTATTGAGTTGACAAAAGAGGGCAAAATGCACCCTGCCTTTTATTAGTCCGGCCTATTCGGGGAGTTTTCTGGGGTCTTCAGGGCATCTGCAGCAGCTCCTGCTGTTTTCACTTTATGTGCTGTGACAGTCTCCCGGAACTCCTCCATGATGGAAGCATCCTTGAACTTCAAGGCAAAGGTCGAAAGCCCTCCCTTGGCTTCGCTCACGCTGTTCGCGCACACAAAAGTAACCCCTTTCTTATCCATATTTGCAAGCTTCATCCCAGGGTACAGGCTTGCATTGAGGACGAGCCTGTAGTTTCCCCTGGTCCTCATAAGGATTCTTGCCTTTTCACCTTCGGTCTGTGAGATATTCACCTTCACTTCACCCTTACCACGTTCCTTCCAACTCCCGCCAATGAATTCGAATAGAACAGAATCGGAGTTGAAAACTACCATCTCGTTCTCTTCACCAGTCTCGACGGCGACTTCTTGCAGAGACATAACACCATTTCCATTGCCCTTAGGAACAGTGAACATGGAGGAGCTCACACTATTCGATAGGCCAAAACCAAAAGGAGTTTGTTCACCTTTGAGAACTGATCCGAATGAAAACGAAGTTGAGAAACCCGTTCCGCCAACACTGGTAAATGCATTTTGCATGCTTGAGAGCTGTTGAAACGAGCTCAGAGGGGCTTGATTAGTGTTGCTTTCACCTTCATCTTGAGCTTTATCATCACTCATCCCAACACCAGCTCTAGCATCATTCTTGGCCATGGTTGTAGTTGGATCTTTGTGGCTATCAGAGTTATTGACAACGCCATCCTTTTCTACATTGTTCCCTGTTTCCTCAACGGCTGCTTTATTGGGATCGTTAGTATTGGCATTATGAATGACACCTGTTTCTTCAGTAGAAGGAGCACTTAGAGGTTCCATCTCATTGACCTTCTCTTTCTCACTAACTTCAACCGCACCCTCATTCTTTTCTCGTAAAGCATCTATCATTGGTTTCTGATTTCCACAACCAAGCTGTTCGCTGTTTGCCTCGCTGGGATTTGGCGCCTCAGGTTGAACCAATCGTATCCCAGCAAAAGGATTTGATGCAGGCACTGACGTTCCCTGATTGCGTCGAACTTTCACAATTCTGCGGGTCGCAAGCACGTCATCACTAGCCCTCTTGAATGTTCCACCCTCTAGCTCAGGAGCATCCTCCTCCTCATCAAGCTCAGGCCTGTCACGGTTAAGCTCCCTTCCAGCAGCCCTTTTCTTCGAAGGTGGAAGACCATTCTCTGTATCTGCCATTCGAGTTCAAACTCCGATAACTATCTCCTGCCAGGTTAAGAGTTAACTCTTGATCAGGGATTAGCTTGGTTCCAATATTTCAGGACGGCTGCTAAACAGTTAAATGCCTATCAAGGTACAAACAGATCATACATGCACATCAATCGGCTCAGGTCATAAAAGGCTTCTGGTTACGATGCCTACCTAAAGCATACCAAAATTTTAAGACATCTAAATGTGAATGGAAAGAAAATGCAACAAGGAACTTCTCACTGAGGTAGCCCTACAAGAAGAAAAAACACATTAATGAACAGCCCAGTATCTTGTTAAATATCTAACTACGTCAATTGAATAGGAAATGCTCATAGGAAAACCATGCATGACCAATATTATGGCTCACGCTAAACGGAACTACAATCAGCATTCCGGCAATCAGTTCCTGAAGTCTAGTAGATAATCAAGCATTTCTTCTACTAATAACGTAGAAAATCAGCTAAAAATCCACAGTTCCAATTTCAATTAAACATATTGGACACATCAAAATATCAAGTCCATTATGAACAAAAACTCCATGGTTGACAAGCGCATTGGGAAAAAAAAACAGAGATCGACTCATCTGATAATCCGTCAACATACTCCTTCATATACTAGGACTACCAGCATCCACCATGTAATCACACATGTACATAATAAATCAGAACTGAATGACTACTCTAGAAGCAACTAACTTCTCAACGAAAAAAATGGCACTACCTAACAACCACTGGGAGAAGTTTCGCCTTCATTCACATCTGTTGCTGAAACATATAAATGCAACACTTCATTGATAAGCACTAAGCAGGACTGTCCACTTACCCAATAGTCCCGTTGGATCTCCCGATAATGTTCAGAACACTATTTTAAATATTCGCAGCAGCATCACAACTAAGAAACACAAAAAACCGCCAGAACAACAAAATTTCCAACTATCAGGAAGGACAAATTTCATATAGAGACTTCGAATCACCAAACTAACAACTCGCAATGAAAAAAACTCACAAAACAACCGACAAGATAAAAAATAACGAATACATTCGCTTCGACAACAACCCCGAAAAAACCGATTCCCTATTCCTCCGCGGAACGAACCCATGGCTCAACAACGGAATAACGAAAGAATAACCTTTCCTCGCGATATAACGTCAGCAAATCAATGTGAGCACCAGAAATCAAGAAAGCCTCCACCGAATCAAGGGAATCGACTAAAGAGAATGGAATCGTAATGGGGTCGTATCAAAATCGAGTCTTACCGAGGGATTTCGAATTGGGGAGGGCGGGAAGCCAAAATAACCCTATAACATTGGAACACAGCCCCGGAAACAAGGGGAGAGAGCATAATCGTATAAATAATGTTTATCAGTGAAAAAGAATATTTTATAAATACGAAATTTTTAAATTTGTTAAATAAAATTCACGTTAGAAATATCTATTCTTCTCTAATGTTATGATTATTTTCGTTGGATATGAAAGGAAATGAACGGAAAACTCAACCCCGAGCAAAAATCATTTCTTCCCATTTAAAAAATTTTTCAATTTTTTTTCTTTTCCCTTTTCTACTGTCCAAATGTTTATCAGCTAAGTATTCGTAATTCATAATTTATGAAACTCGCTTTATAAGTATTAGTATAAATTTATGAAGCTCGTGGTACTGTTTCGTACTATGGTACAAATCATCTCGTAAAATACGAAATGATTTATACTTTAGGAAATAAAAGTCAAATCTCATTTGTACTTTGTGAAACCATCTGTATAAATTTACAAAGTTCGTGTTTTATATTGACACAAACTATTTCGTAAATTACGAAATAATGGGTTGTTGTTTTTTAAAAACTGAAGTTTAGTCGTGTCCGTCCAAAGGTTATAATTGGCCTTTTGCGATTGTGTTAATGGGCAAAAAAGGAAAAAAAAATGATAGCTCGTTAGTAAAAAACAATGTATGTACGTGTCTTAAAAGAAAAACGTATCGATACAAAATGTTTTGTCCCATTCCTCTCCAAAAAAAGAAAAGGAAACAAGCGGTTTATTCATCATCCATCACCATTCCCATGACAATCACGAAGAATGCCTATGGGCCTATCTTGTCGGCAAACCGAAGGTTTTCAATTAAATCTAGGCAGAATTATTACGATTAGTATAACTGTCCTTTTGGCGGAAGCGGCTAACGGTACGTGCACGTAACGGTTACGTAGTTTACTAATTAATACTAAAGAAAAGTAGTAAATTTTACTAAAAGTTGACCGTTACTAACGAAGTCAACGCAAAATTAGTAAAAAATGTAGTAAAATTTACTAAAATCCGGTCAACTTTTAGTAAAGTCAACGCAAACTTAGTAAAAAAGTATGTAAATTTTACTACTTTTTTACTGTTAACAGCAGTTCAAGTTTACTAATTTTACGCTGACTTTACTAAAACATTTTCGTTAGTAACGTCAACGCTGAATTAGTAAAAAAAGTAGTAAAATTTACTCCTTTTTTTACTAATTTTGCGTTGAATTTACTAAAATATTTTAGTAAAGTTAAACCAGTTTTAGTAAAAAAAGGAGTAAAATTTACTACTTTTTTTACTAATTCTGCGTTGACGTTACTAACAGAAATCTTTTAGTAAAGCCAGCGCAAAATTAGTAAAATCGTAGTAAATTTTACTACTTTTTACTAGACGAATTATGCCGATAATTAGTAACCGTTTACTAATTCTGGTGTTTTTTTTAGTAAAAAACTCTTCAACTTAGTAAATTTTACTAATTTTGACATGTTTTTACTAAAAAAAGTAGTAAACTGTTACTAAAAAATGAAGGTGTTTATTAACGAATTTACTAATTAGAACAGTGTTTGTCTCTTATACACATCTAGATGTGTATAAGAGACAGCCCCTGTAACGGGGGTAAACCGGTAATTTCACATCAAAAATAGGTTCGGAGTTAGGTTCTGAAACACTGTTCAAATTAGTAAATTCGTTAGTAAACACCTTCATTTTTTAGTAACAGTTTACTACTTTTTTTAGTAAAAACAACTCAAAATTAGTAAAATTTACTAAGTGGAAGAGTTTTTTACTAAAAAAAACACCAGAATTAGTAAACAGTTACTAATTATCGGCCTAATTCGTACAGTAAAAAGTAATAAAATTTACTACGTTTTTTACTAATTTTGCGCTGGTTTTACTAAAACATTTCCGTTAGTAATGTCAACGCAGAATTAGTAAAAAAAGTAGTAAATTTTACTACTTTTTTTACTAATTTTGCGTTGACTTTACTAAAATACGAAAAATTTTAGTAAAGTCAACGCAAAATTTGTAAAAAAAGCAGTAAATTTTACTACCTTTTTTACTAATTCTGCGTTGACGTTACTAACGGAAATGTTTTAGTAAAGTCAGCGCAAAATTAGTAAACTTGAACTGCTGTGAATAGTAAAAAAGTAGTAAAATTTACATAATTTTTTACTAAGTTTGCGTTGACTTTACTAAAAGTTGACCGGATTTTAGTAAATTTTACTACATTTTTTACTAATTTTGCGTTGACTTCGTTAGTAACGGTCAACTTTTAGTAAAATTTACTAAAAAAAATTAGTATTAATTAGTAAACTACGTAACTGTTACGTGCACGTACCGTTAGCCGCTTATCCCTTTTGGCTCTCTTTTCAGTACGAGGGAATCCCATTTTTCATCTCAAAGAACAAACCACTTGGAACAAATGTCCTTTTTATACATATCGAATTGTAGGAAAGGGAGCTCATCACTTGACGGTAAAATGTTTAAAGTGGCGAAGAAAATCTAAATTAACCAAAATAACCCTTTAACAACTAATCCACAGAATCTAAGAAACCAACACTAACAAATTGCACTCCAAGCTTGTAATACTAGGCTTGAACAAATCCAACAAATTCGTCTTTAGATCAAGTGCTTATAAACACTTCAATATGCTCCCCAACCATTCGAATATGTCAAATTGAGTCAGCTCATTTGTCTTTTGTCTAAGAGTAGGTCAAATATTCTTCTCCTATATGTTACATCTTTCTAAGATAATAGAACTTCACTTTAAACATCTTTATTTTACCATGAAAAACTTGATTTTCAAGAGAATGCAGCTTAGTATATCCATGTAAATTTCGTTTCTTTTTCCATTATGTAATCCAGATTATTCGTAAGTTTTCTCAACCAAATGGCTTGATTAGCAGCTCCTATTGCTACAAATAATTATAAATCCATGGTCAATTGTTCTATAATATCCTGTTTCTTCAAACACCATAAGAAACATGTTAGTCACAAAGAGAAACACTATTTATAAGTACTCTTCATGTCATCCACGGACTAGACCAAACACTTAGAAAATCCATGTAGCTCAAAAATTTAACACTTTCTAATATGCATGAGAAGTTATCCCAAGTTGTCCCGTTAAGGTATCTAAGCCCTTTTCTGTTGTTATCATATGCATCTCACTAGCATAGTGATGCAACAAAACTGGAGAAAGAAACAGCCACACAATTTCCTTCATCCCCTCCGTCAAACTCCGCAAACAATATCCTCAAAACACCGGACTCCGGTCAGTCGCCATAATACAATGAGGCCTTCTCGCCACACTCTATTTCCCTCCACTCCCCCTGACAACCACGCACACCAAAACAGAAAACCCACACTCCCCCCAACAACCTTCATACCACGTATGTATACTTTTTCCCCACGGCCTGGGCCGGGTATGATAACTAATAACCCAAACCAGCTACGGTTCAAGTTTATTATAACGAGCCCCTAGTTCCTCTGTTCGAAATAGTCTTCCTCTGTCTCCTCCCATTGCAGCGGCCACGATCAAGCATTCCCCCTTAAATCACACTTATCCTCAAGTGTGCAGCTCGGAAATCTCTTCTCTAAGTCATAAAGAAATTCCCACGTGGCATCCTCTTCAGCTTGCCCCTGCCATTGAACCAGAACCTTGGTAGCCGCTCTTGAACCCCGTTCGACCATCTTCATTTGCAGCTGAAACAGTAGGAAACCAACCTCCACAAGAAACAGGTAGTGTAGAAGAAACACGGTTCAAATTGTCCGTCCCACTTCTAATCTTGGAGGCATGAAATGTAGGATGTATGTCGTATCCTTCCAGTCAATTCAACTTGTAAGCGACTTGTCCCACCTTGTCAAGGATCTTATATGGTCCATAGAAGAGTGGAGATAACTTTTGATTCCCTCTCTGCACCACACTACTTTGCCCGGTAGGTTTGCAGCTTCACGAACACCTAGTCTCCTATTTCGAATGTTTGTTATGTTCCGTGGGAATCAACCAATTGTTGCATTATGTGGCGAGCTCTATCCAAGTTGAAGCGTTACACTTGCAGCATAGCTTCCCTATCTCTCAATTATTGAACCACCGCAGCCACCATGGTATCATTTGGGAAATAAGAGAAATGTATGGGCGGAGGATATCCATACAACGCCTTAAAAGGAGACATCTGCAAAGATGAATGACTTGCTATTATACCACCATTCTGCCGATGATAACCATTTTAACCACTCTTTTGGGCACTCACCTGTCATGCATCGTAAATAGGTTTCCAAGCATCGGTTGATCACCTTGGTTTGTCCATCCGATTGAGGGTGCTAGGCAGATGATTTATGTAATGCAACCCCCTGCAACTTGAATAATTCCTACAAAAAACGACTGACGAACACAATGTCTCTATCACCGACAATTGTAGAAGGCACATTGTCAAGGTAAACTTGAGACACTGTCCTCACCGTGTAAGGATGATTCAATTTCAAAAAATAGCCGTAGTTAGTCAACCGATCCACCACTACTAAGATGGTATCTTTGCCTTGCGACTTGGGACAACCCCTCAATGAAATCCATTGAGACATGTTGCCACACCCCCTTTGGAACAGGTATGTATCAAAATAGAAAACCCACACTCCCCCCTAACAACCTTCGTACCACGTATGTATACTTTTTCCCTACGGCTTGGGCTGGGTATGATAACTAATAACCCATACTAGCTACGGTCCAAAATTATTATAACGAGCCTATAGTTCCCCTCTTCGAAATAGTCTTTCTTTGTCTCTTCCCATTACTGCGGCCACGCGTCACATGGTATAGAAACCTTAAAAGAACAATCACAAGAAAAATAGGTTAGGTCATGTTGTTGTCAAGTACATCTAACACCCAACTAAGTTTCTATATTATGCGTTGTCTTCACGTGTAAAATCATCACACATGCTTTGTTTTTCTGTCAGGTATGTAGGAGCTATTGCACTCATCCATTAGAAATCCTTTTAGAATTTCTCTCACGTACTCTTCTAGAAAATGAAAATCTCATACGATGTTTGATCCACCTTCATGCTGAGAAATAATGACATATCTCCAAATTTGTCATGTTAAACATGGTTATTAGATTATCCTTCACTTATGTATTACATTCTAGTCATTTCCTATAACCCAGTTAACTCGATGGAAATGAATTTTTCAATTAATAAATAAGAGTTAACATGTTCAATCATCTACACATATATGGAAGTAATAATCACATAGATAAACCTTTTCTTATTACAAAGTGTGTTCATTGAGGTTCCTTTCATAGACAAAATTAATTATGTATACATCAATTTTATTATACCCTTGGAGCTTGCTTCGGTCCATATAAGGCTTTCTTGAATTTGTATACCTTATGTTTCATAATTTGCAACACAACGTCTTGCAAAATTTCATTAAAATATGTAGAAAGTCGAAAACCTTCTACTCATTTTAGCTATAGTTGCAACAATCAACCTTATTGTATTGTGTATTGCCGCTGGATCAAATGTTTCCGAATAATCTACACCCCAACTTGAACGTAACCCGAAACCACAAGCCTAGCTTTGTAGTTGTTTACATAACAACTAGGTTATGATTCGTCCTATATACCTACTTGACCCCAAATGTTTTTCCATCAAGTGGTATATCATAAGCTCATAAATCTTTTTTTTTTTTTGTATCATAGCTTAATGTTACAACTAACCATATCCTTTACATCCTCAAAAATAGTAGGTTCAAATACTACTACATTACACCTTCAATAAATCTCATCAAATATCTCATACCTTGTATTGATAGATAATTACGATGCTCTTCAAAATTGAGTTGCGGAATATCATTTTGTTCCTTAGAATCAAATGTTCGTGATGCATGCCTAGTCTTCTTCCTAGAATCACTTTCTATTAACCAATTATATTTCTTTTCTTAAAGGTTTTCCTTTCTACTTGATTTGGAGAATACTCCATTCGAGACACCCCAACTCAAGTAAAGTCAAGAAGGAGTGATTCTGCTCGCTATCGAGTAAGACATCATCCGATAAATGTTCGATCAAGCGAAGATCGAATTTGAGCAAAAACCTGGTCGAGTAAAGCGTTGTCAAGCGAACTGGCCAAACTATCAATCCATTAGAATAAAATATTTCTTTTCTTTTTTCAAATTATCTGTTAGGTTATTTCTTTCTGTTAATAAAGATTATGCGAATATTTTCGAATGATCTAGTAACTAGAAAATATAAGAATATCTTTATTTTATTTTGTTAGGCAACACCTATATAAGGGGGCCTTGTAATTAATCTCTGAACAGTTTTTGGGAGATTTCAAAATACTTTGATAGACTTTGTGTCATCAACCCTCTTTCTTTATTTGGTTGATTCCAAGTGTAGTATGAGTAGAGTGCGTCAACCGGTGGTGGTATATCAGTATGATCCGTGTTGTTCATCGCCTTCATTACTATTCATGGTGGTGCATTGTTGCATCCATGGATCGCATGAGCCTACCGAGTCACTTCTATCTTGATGGTGATATATGTATATGTGGTGGTCGTTTCTCAACATATGCTTCACCTTACCCCAAAGTTCATGTTTCTACTTCACGTTCCCTAGTTTTGTTAACCCCTACACATATATGCACTTCCGACCATATCTCATCATCATTTTCGCACCATCCCCACCTCACTACTCGTAATCACCTTATCATTATTCTGCCGATAAACTGTATAAGCCTTCGAAAGACATGACAACCAACCAGAATAATATATATACATTCATATTTAGTTGTCCAATTTTGCAAAAGAAACATGTGGTTAACAAACACATAAACACCGTTAAGGCTTCACAATCGAGTTGACCCCATACCAAGCCTCACAAGCGTCATCATCTTCACTAACTTTATAGAAAGTCCATTCAACATATTATTCACTTTTGTCTATAATTTGTTTAACACATCCTTTTCTTGCATCAAGCATTTTGGCATTTCCATGATGTTTATATTTTTCTCTCACTTCACTCTTTTGTTATCATGAATATGGTGCAGTAAACTGATGCCACACACAAAAATCTTCACAAACATAAATTGCTTGAAGTTTTCTTTGTCCCATCATGAGATTTTCGATTTGCATGCGTTTGTTATACTCATTTCAACTATCTTTTAAACTTAGTGAACGCCTGTAGTTAGCTTCAAAAAAGTGAATTGAACACGTTCTAATATAATTGTTAATGAAAATGATGAGATTCCTACTTTCATTCAATGAAGCATAGGAATAAGTTCATAGTTATTCCTAAGAACAATCTAAAGCTTCTTGTTTTCTCTCTAGCTTGAACTCTAAACAAGAATACCTACTTTTCTAATGAAAATGATGAGATGCCCACTTTCTCAGCTCGCATAACATATGCATTCAAATGTAACTTTCTACTATAGAACTAGAAGACCGACTACTAACTCATTCTTATCCAGAAACTCTACACCTTTGGTATGAAATTGTCCCAACTTTTTATGCCAAACTTTAGCTTCATTAACTTGAATTGCCCTATTGTTTCCAAATTGAAATAATTTTCCTTCACCCAATCTAAAGTATTTCCTTCCCATAAAAATACATTATCAAGCAAAACCCTTTTTCAAGCATAACTTTGTATCCCTTCTCAAAGAGCTAACAACACTTAACAATCAATCTTGAGTGCATAAAACACATCACTAATCATCTTGGCACCCTTTGGACCATCAACATATCTTGGAGACCGAGGGGTAAGGAAAAGACGAGGGGAGAAGGAGATCGGCCAAGGATCGCGGAAGTCTTAGTGGTCGGACGAAGAGCTAGCAACTAAGAGAGTGAGCACATAGTCACGAGTGCATGTCCGGGGCTCCAAGCAAGACAATCGATGACCTTGTGCCCGCACGTGCGGGGGTTTCAAGAAGAAGTGATTGTGAGCATATAAGGAGTTTGGCGTGCGTGAAATTAGAAAGCAAAAGGTGGATGACGATGAACCAAGGTATATTTCACACCCCTCCTTTGTAATCGAGATCTTCAAGATCGGTCATGACAGATACGTCGCGCGATATCGAGCGAGATGGTTTGTGGGTACATTGTATTTATAACCAACCATATTATCACCGTGTAGGAGTAAGAACATGTTAGATGTGTGTTAAGCTTGTCGGTATTATGGTTCTTATTGTGGTTGGTTTGATATTGTGGGTAAAGTAAGTCTAGCAGTTTGTAAATGAGAATAACAATCTAGGTGGTCATGTGACATGTGTAAACATGTCCTAACGTGCAATACCGTGTTTCTCGGATTGTTTTATTTTATGACGCATGTCAAAGTGTGATAATGTGTGACGACGTGTGTCATTGGGTAGCCTTTAGCATGATGTGTGGTTAATGTGGGTTGGTATTCGTAATGGGACGAAATGAGATCCTGAAAAATTTTTTCCTACGAAATCCCGTAGGGAATTAAGACTGCTAACTTGTTTCAATTCTAGGAATAGCAATCTTGTTTCGGGAAATTCTTTGGCACTAAATCAGGGTATTCAAGGGTTTGACAAGTTGTTATGCAGAGGGTGTGAACCGGATACATGTGAACTGAGAGTAAGTTGTATTGTCCCAGTTACATATACATGACGTTGGAACTAAGCATGGGCCAAAATAAGTGCGTCTTGTTGTTGGAATGCATATGCATGATTGTGTGACCAAGCATGAGTCGGATTGAGAGTGAGCTCCGTTGCTTGGGTGTATGTGTAGGAATTTCCAGACAAGACTGGAGGAGTTCTGTTGGAGACTTGTCGTGGTGTGGGAGAGTGAAGGAGTGTGGTGGGGCATTCGGCATAATCAGGGATTGTGTCGACTAGACTGGTTCGATGTTTAGGGACCATGAGTCTGACATATTCGATAGATGCCTCAACTGGACAGTCTGACTCAAGAGATCGTGCATCTAGTGTGACAAAGCATTGGCCATCATTGATGTAGTAGGTAATTGATTAGAATATGTGAGTGCGGGGGGTTGCATTACATATATTTGTGTTGGATGCATTGCATGTATTTGTTTTGGATATGTTGTATTCATGTTTTATTGATGTGATGGGTGAAGCGAACTATGACTTGGACTAGAGATTGAGTGCACGTATGATTGGTTCTACGATTGCACATCGAGTTGTGACTCGCCTCAAAAATCGCCCGGTAAGTGCTCGACTCAAACCTCAAGCACCAATACAAAGAAGTATGACTCCCTCCGAATGTCCTTTCAAGGAGCTTTAAAATACTACAGAAAGAGCCCGTTTGGTTTCCGGAATGGAATTCCGGAGGGAATGTAATGGAAAGGGAAAAAAATGTAGTGACTAGGAAGGGAATTGCTTAAAAAAAAGTGTGTTTATTTGAAGAATGAAGAGGAGAAGGAAAGGTGAATGGAAAATGTAAGGGAATGGGCATTCTCCATCATGAGTTAGGGAATGTCCATTCCCTTACTCATTACAGTCCCTCCCCTTCTCCTCTCCGTCTTTGAACTAAACACACTATTTTTAAAGTAATTCCCTTTCTAATAACTATATTTTTCTCCCTTACCGTCCCATTCCCTCCGGAATTCTATTTTCGGAAACCAAACATTCTATTAGTTGTTTCTCAGATACATTGAAGTTCAGGCCCATCAACCTCTTGGTCCTAGCCATCGACGGTTTGGCTCGCCAGTGCTCTCGATCCTTTTGGCAACTGTTCGGTTCTAACGCTTCCAAACGACTTTGTCCAACAATGACACTTTTGTGCTCCTTTAACATGCAAAACAAGGACACATACTTATAGGCTCACACAATCTCATCTATGTATGCACTTCTTGTAAGAAAATAAAAGTAAAAATTAAGCTGTAGAACTGAAACTATAAAGTATATCCACGTAATTCTTTTCTGCTAGAAAATAAAAACAAAAAACAAAATAAAAGACCAGTGAAGATTATTTCCAATCTTCAAAGTATATACATCCATACAATAATGGAGAATCATTTAACTAAATATTAAATTGATTGATTATGTATTCTTCAAGTTGCAGACAGATGGTTTTGGATGGTTATCACGGGTAACGGTGTGAAGAAAGAAATTATTTAAACTACATTTCCACTTAAATTTGGATGTCATCAGTAGAATAAGGTTAAAAATGAACCATCCCAAATGTAGTTTAAGGTGTATGTGGGCGTCTTTTTACATTCATAACGTAATATAAAATATACCAAAATAAAAAAAAAACTATAATTTCCAAATTTATGAAGATATTATACCTAATTTTTCCTTGGTAATTAAACTCATCAATGCATATTTCACACATTAAAGTGCCGTTACAGCCACATCCTCTATTGTAGTGTCCAAACTTTTGCGTATTACATAAGGTAAGGGTTTCAATATGAAAAAAAAACTCTTATAACATGTTTGGTTTCCAGAATGAAATTTTGATTGAAATGAAAAGGGAAGGGAGAAAAAAAATATAGTAATCAGGAAGAGAATTGCTTAAAAATAGTGTATTTAGTCGAAGAACGAAGAATAAAATAGGAGGAGAATAGAATGAGTAAGAGAATTGACGTTCTCTATCATGATCTAAGGAATGCACATTTCTTTCATTCCTCTTTAAAATTAAGAATATTCAAAGAAAAGGAATGGAATAAAATGAGATAGATAAAGAAAAAGGACTAGAATATTAGTCAATTTCATTATTTTCTCAAATCCTTAAACCAAACACATCGTTAAAGTACTTCCTCATCTCCTCCCGGAGGATCACTAACCATATGGAAATCAATTTATTTCCTTCACAAAAAGACTTCTTCCACGGTCTAAATAAGTTTTCAACCACAACATTAATTGAATATGATAGAAGAAATCAATATTCATAATATTTATTTAAGATATGTAGTCGTACAAAAAATAATGGTCCTCTTTTCCTTTGCCCTGTTGATTTATAGTAAAGCCGTATTTGGGACTAATATCAAGTCCGGAACAGAATTGTGTTGAGTTTCACGCCTTGGACCGTATGGATGAAACGCTTCCGGGTCTCAAATATTCGGGTTATGTTATAATTTCAACACCCAAAACTAAATTATTTCGGCACGAATTATAGAAACGTACAATTTCCAGGACATCCCCGGGGGACATTACTTCAACATGAGATGTAAACAGCATCCATGCCAATATCAGACGGCCCTAGCGAACGTTCCAAAAGCAGGATTGATCGTGGTGAAACCGCCATCGACGGCCAAATTGTGCCCGCTGATGAACTTGGACTCATTGCCCGCCAAGAACAGGACCGCTTCCGCCACATCCTGACGCCTGAGAGTCACCCCTTGGAGGTTCGAGTACACCTTGAACTCCTATCCCTTCTCATCGACCTTGAAGTAACTATTGGTTAAGGGTGTAACGATGAAGTAGGATGACACACAGTTCACCCGTATACCACGCGGTCCAAGCTCTGCCGCGACATTCCTGGTAAGGCCGATCACAGCGTGCTTGGAACTTGTGTATGCATGTGATGCGACCCCGCCCACACTCGACGCTACGCTACCCAGGTTGATTATGCTCCTGCCCATTCCCATGACTCGAGCGGCGTGCTTTGAACCCAGGAATGACCCAGTCAGGTTGACCTGGACGACCCTCTCGAATTCCTCCGTGTCGTTATCCAGTATGTTAACATGGCTCTCCTTATCAATCGTGGCCGCGTTGTTGACCTTGATGTCGAGCTTCCTGTAGTTGCAGATGCAAGTGTCGACGGCCTTCTTGACGTCCAACTCGCACGACACATCGCAATGCACGAAGGTCAAGGTCTCCGGCCCTCCCAGTTGCTGGCACAATACCTCCCCTAGATCGTCCAAGATGTCAGCAATCACGACCTTTGCCCCGTGCTTGACGAAGAGCCTGACAATGGTTTCGCCGATGCCGCTCGCCCCGCCAGTGATCACGGCTGCCTTCCCTTCTAGCCTGCACACAAGTTTCAACTCGATTTCTCCCCCCTTAGTCCGAAAGTTAACTGATAAAGCACAGAATTGAGCCAAGGAAAATGATCAAAGAGAAACCTTCTAGGAGACGCGGAAAGGCTACCCATTTGATGAAGCTATTAGGATGAAGTAGAAGGAGAGGAGAGATGATGGCGAGACAACCTTAGCATGAATTTACATTCATCTCGAAAACTTTTATGTCAAAAAAATATGGGGACAAAAACTTATAATGGGTTTGAGTATGGGATATATGCCTTATCGCTGCGAATACCATGAATAATTTTATGCCTCACACGTTTCGAGAATAACAAATATTAATAATCCATGACGCTGCTTCAAGCAATTACAATATTCCCTCTGATTTCCCTGTTCAATGTATCCGGCGCATAAAATTGTTTGTCAGTAATTATATAAATACAAAGCCTTGAACACCATCCCCACCTCCCGCCAAAAAAATGAAAGAAGAAAAAAGAAGGTTCGATTCATTCCTGGGAAAACGCAGTGACTAAACATAAGGTGATCTCATAACAGATGATGAGGATTGACGAAGGATAAGGACCGTTCCTCCGATGGGATTGATGTATGTGAGAATCGCTTGTACATATTAAACGTATCTCAGCTTCGTTTCATTCGTGATTATTGACCTCGAAATCCAAATTAAGCCAAGCGGATGCCGAGTTATTAGGATTAACATTTGGTGACGATGCTTCCTTGTTGCCGGCGTTGCTTTCTCATTTGGGATGATGATACTTAATTCCAACAGGGTCACCGGAAAATAAACAAATGAAACAAGGGTTAAAAGAAATAAGCACACGTAAATGCATGAATACCATATTTTTTGGCAGCCCAAAACAAAACAAAAGAAAGGCACTAGTTGGAGAAACTTTTATTTTTTTATTATAGGGTGGAAGGTGATGTAATGAATTTTTATTTAATTTGGTCAAAGCATACTAACTTACCACGAAAGCTCTACCGAGAACGACATCTAAATAAAGACATGCCTTCTTTTTATCTGCTCGGTTGATGATAGATACATTGCATTCATAAGCAAGGCCCCTGTCACCTTCATGGTTTTGTGATTATTAAACGTAGGGCAATTACATCCTCCTGATATTGAATGGCTAACTTATTTATATATCGCACCGTCGCTACTCTTCTTTTTTTTTCTTTTCCTTTTCATCGTTCTGTACGATCCGTTTCTTTTTAATCAGACATACATCGACAGTCGATCCTAACTTGCCCTTTTTGTCCTTTTCCTTTGATGCCGCTTTGATCTTCTTATGCATTGGCTACAACTATTTCAACATTCTGCATCATCTCGTCACTAATCGCACGACCAGGTATACGATGCGAGTGGTTCATCTGGTTAATCGTGGAAGGAAGCCAATGGGATTCATTCAGTTGCGTCATGTTCCGTTGTTCTGTAATCGGAAAAGTAAGACAAGATTTACATTCTACTCCGCTATTCATTTTTTGTTTTATGCCTTGGTTTCTTTCTACCATGTGCTCGATTCCATCACATATACAAAACAAAGCGGTATTAGGTGAAGAGGTGGGTTTTGTTCCCGTTGTCGTCGATCTTCGCTTCGCACGATGGTAGACTCCAATGCGTCATGAACCTCCTGAACTTGAGATCCTGTGATGGGAGACTCGTGCACATGTCAGGAGGGGCTTCCCGAAGTTGAGCTCGTAAAGTGAGTGCGTGGGAAATGAAGTCCAATGCCCCCCCTCGTCCATCCATGTTCTGTCCATGACTGAGTGGCGTTCGTCATGTTACGTGCAAAAGAGGGACACAAGACAGAGGTGAAGAGACGGTAGCAATGTCAATGACATGTAATTGATCGAGCAAAAGGAACAAGGAGAAAAAAATCCCTTATTTGGGAACAAGGAACAAGAGCCTCGAAACAGTTTGTGGAAGGTTTTTCAGCCGCAAACATATGCCCAATGACACATAGACATGAATAGAAATACTCAAACGTGGAAGAATGTAGCGAGAGAGGTAAGAGAGGGCTTCACAGTCGCGGCTCCATGAGTCAAGCGAAAGGCGAAGAAGGAAGGCTTCTGTGGCTTTTTCAAAGTCGCTTCTTGCCTCACCGGGAGATTACTCCACCACTAGATAGCTTGCACGAGTGGGGCAAAACATCAAAGTGAAAGGATGGAATCCCCTTTTCCCTCGTGGTGCAAGTGTAGTCGCAGTGAACCTCGACTACACGTTTCTTGTTGGGATTAAGGAGTTGGCGGCTAATGAAAGTATGAAAAGGCACCAAGAAGTTGTGGTAACGAAAATCGAAGTCGCTGAAAAGTGAACCACGACATCGATGATCAAACCGCGAAGAAGAATATTGGAAGAGAGGAAAAGATTTGAATAAAGAGAAACTTGTTCTTGAAAGTTTTACATGGAAATTAACTCTTACAATTACAACAAATATTTATAGAACTAAAAATATTAGAATATCAAAAGACACTAGAATACCAAAGGACAATAGAATACCAAAAGACACTACAATTCTAAAGGATAATGGAATACGAAGAGTCTTCTTGGAATACGAAAAGTCTTCAAGGAATACCTAGAGACGCTAGAATACCAAAGGACACTTCGGAAAGAACATCACTTTAATTTGTAACACACCCCCTTAAAGTGATATCTTCGGAATCAGCCCAAGCTTGGAACGTGTGTCTTCAAAATGAACCTTTTGGAAGGGGCTTCATAAATGTTAATATGGTTTTGATGATAAACTATATAGAACCTTGGTTATAAATTATACCGAAGCATGTATGATGCTTACAAAAGGTGCTCCTATAATCTATAGAAGCTCGAGTTTACAGAAGGTTTACCGTAATGAACGTTCTGTTAATAAAATCATTACCTTAATTAAAGGAATGATGTGCGAAAGTATTTTTACAATGCCAAATGACTAAGTACTGACTTTGGTAAATATGAAAATTTATTTTCATAAATATAATTAATTAATAATAGATAATCAAAGAACATATTCTTTTGGAATATTGTCAGTCCTATCTCATCTGATTAATGTTAATCAGATGTAAATTTCTTATAAAAGAAATGATGAGATCATATCTTTCCATTTTGGGAATAATATATTTCTCAATTTGGAAGGTTTTATAATGACCTTCTGTAAGTTAGAGAGCATCCACATTCATTTGTATTTTGATATTGACGAACATCTTTCAATCTTTCACTAGTGATAACGTCCAGGAATATTTGTAATCAAATTTGGACGAAATCAACTAGATTAGGAAATAGATCAATGATTATATCCTTTACAGAAGATTACACGTCTACAGAAGCTTCTAACCATCTATTACTTGCTGGGACGAAACCAATCATTCTTGGATTGATTCCCAACGGTAACATGATAGATGTTATGCTGCCGCAATATGGAAGTAATATCATGTGATTCACAGTGAGGATTGATGGCTGTGTACGAGCCAACGTGCAGCGATCGAAGTGAAGGCCAGATTTCTAGGAGCACAGAAGGTGAATGACTGACCTGGTTCTAGTTCTGTAACTACGTTCTATGGTGGTTGCGCGCAGGAACGTCTACTCGGTGAAGAGCCGAGGGGAAGTCTTCACGAGAAGAAGACCATTCTTGGTGATGAGCCACGGGATTACTCAGTGATGAGCTAAGGGGAAGTTGGTGAGGGTTGCTGTGCATGCTTGGTGAGGAGCCAAGGAATTACTCGGTGAGGAGCCGAGGGGAAGCCGCAACGGGTAGTTGTGCAACTGGCGAGGATACCGTCCGAGGAGGAGAACGTCCAAACACGTGATTACTATTGTTATTCACGCTAATCCGTGCAAACTTGTAAAAGTGCAGTACCTTCTGGTGCATGTGCTATAGAGGGCTGATCCTGTATCACCTTCTACATCACTGATACGTTCCAATAGTGATAACCACGCTACATTTTGGGTGAGAGTGGACGTAGATAGTCTCTACCGAACCACTATAAAATTATGTCTTATTTACTTTTGTTTGCTAACTATTTCATAAGTATTAATCGTGTAGAAGCCGCAAATAGATGGATAACTGTGCAGATACAGAAGGTTGACTGACAAGTTACAGGAGGTGGTGCTACACTGCTTCTATTCTACACGTCCGTTTAAACCTGAACCTCTAAGGTTTCGAAAGTTGTCAAAAATCATTCAATTGGTCTGATTGACGATGTATACAATAGATCACTTCGGGATCTATTCGATAGCCTCTGTAGCAAACAGAAACCTCACAAAGGTTCTGTTCTTACAGGAGGTCAAGTCTTCCGCTGTGGGGAGTTATGTGAAAAAGATTAACAGTGACCCTTTGGGCATTAATACTAATTCTCCACCCTCTTAGTCTTAATTACTGGGCTAACAGTAAAAATGTCAGTGACGTTGTCTTCACTTCGAACAACAACCATATCAATAATCCCGTCAAGCACTTTTTCACGGATGAAGTGACGCTCAAGTTCAATATGTTTCGTCATTGTGTGGAAGACGGGATTCGATGTAAGCTTGGTCGCACTTATGTTATCTCCATGAATGGGAATCAGTTCATCAATGGATTCTTGGAGATCTTCGATAAGTCTACGAAGCCAAATACACCCTTGAGCGGCATAAGCCAAAGCTTTATACTCGGCTTCGGTTGCGGACATCGACACCGAACTTTGCTTTTTGTTGCTCCACGAAATACTTGTTTTTTCCACATAGAAAGACGAATTCGGATGTTGATATCTAAATCTCCACCAAAATCAACATCTGCAAATCCTTCCAAAGAGAACTTTGCACCTTTATTGTAGAATAAGCACATGTTAAGAGTAGAATTGACGTACTTCAATATGTTCTTTGCCTCATCGAAGTGTGGCTTCCTTGGATCTTGCATATATCGACTGACAACACCAACGGAGAAGGCAATATTTGGTCTTGTTATAGTAAAATAAATCAGGCTTCCTACAAGAACACGATAGAGACGATGATCCGATAGTCGTGTTCCTTTGTCCCGGCGAAGCTTCACACTCACATCGAGTGGCGACAATCACTTCTTCCCCTTCACCATTCCAAACTTTTCGACGAGCTTCTTGGCAAAGCTAGATTGAGATATAAGAATCCCATCTTCCAAATTTTCAAATTGCATTCTGAGAAAATTACACACCTCGCCTAGCTTCTTCATGTCGAAATGCAACAATAATTCTTCTTGAAGTCGAGCAACCTCCGAGTAATTGCTTCCCGTTAATATAAAAGAACTACCACCAAAAGTCCTTGGCTTTTCTTGACGAACATACTTGAATCCGATTTGGATACTCAGCCACAAAATCACAAGAATTCTGTAATTTTTCCGAACCAAGCCCGCGGGGCTTGTTTCAATCCATAAAGTGCCTTCTTCAACTTGCATACAAAATCCAGATGATTCTCGAATTCAAATCTGATTGGCTGCTCCATATAGATGTGTCTATCAAACTCTCCATATAAGAATACATTTTCGACATCCAGTTGCCATAGTTTCCACCGGTAACTAGCTGCTAAAGAGAATGGTGCGTACCGAAGTGATCTTCGCAACAGAGTTGAAGGTTTCCTTGTAATCTTCTACATATTTTTGAGAAAATCCCTGAGCGACCAGCCTTGCCTTAAATTGGTCTATGCTCACGTCGACTTTTCTTTTAATGCGAAAGAGCCATTTACACGAAACCGGCTGCACTTCGGGAGGCTTTGGAACTAAGTCCCATGTTTCATTTTTCAGCAGCGCGTCCATTTCTTCTCGCATAGCAACCTTCCATTCCTCTACTCCTTTGGCTTCCTCATATGAAGAAGGTTCCTCATCATCAATCGGATTAGCAAGTGGCGACAAAGATTTCGTCTCTATAACGATGAGGTCGATCCACATTCCTCCTTGGCCATCCACTTTCTTGAACATTGCCGCCTTGATCCACACTCCCCCTTTCTCCTTCATTTTCTTTAGAAGAATTTCCTGAAGACCGAGACAACGGCAAGGAAACAATGTCATTATCTTCTCTAGGTGGATCCTGAAAATGATATGAGGAAATCTCGTCGAAGATGGCGTCGCGAGATACAACACATTTATTTGTCGTTGGATCTAAACATCTCCAACCCTTTCTTCGTTCATCGTAGCCGACGAACAAACATTTGGATGCTTGCATCGAGCTTACTCCTTTGGGTATTCGGAAAATGAACATAGCAAATAGATTCAAATACTCGAAGATGGTTCACGTTTGGTTTAACATCATATAACGATTCATACGGTGTCTTGTTATTTGTCAAAATAAGGGGCATCCAATTGATCACATGGGCTGCACAACTCATTCCCTCCGCCCACAACTCCTTGGGAAATTCGCATGCAGCCAAATCTTGCAAGTCTCCACAAGATGTCTAATTTTTCTCTCCGCAAATCCGTTTTGTTCCAGCGTATCCGGACATGACAACTCTCTCTTAATGCCATTGTTTCGGTAGAAAGAGAAAAACTCATTTGAACAAAACTCACCTCCATCGTCCGTCCGCAACGTCTTTATTTTTCTGCCCAATTCCCCATCGACGATTTTCTTGAAGTTGAGAAAAACAGAAAATGTCTCCGACTTATGCTTCACAAAATAAACCCACGCGAACCGAGAATAATCATTCACAAATAACAACACATAATTACCTCTGGAGTAGGATGTAGTTTTTATTGGACCCATCAAATCACTATGGATTTGTTCCAAAGGAACCGTGCACCGAGAGGTTGAGTTCTCGAAAAGGAGTCGATGTGACTTTTCAAATAGACACCCTTCACAAACTCTTTCATTGTCAATCTTCAAAGAATCGGGCAAATCTTCCACCAAGCATTGATGGTAGAAATTTTCTTGCTTGAACTTTCTTTGGCCATCAAGCAAGGTACCCATTGTGAATCTTCATTGATTGAGTCGGCGGGGAAACAATGACTCCAATCTTCTTCCTTTTGTTCTTCTCGTTTCTCCGCGACATCTGCATAAGTTCCCGACTTCAACTAAACTCGCCAATTCCTCTTAATATGGCCGTATTTGCCGCAACGAAAACACTTGAAACTTTTCTTTGGTAACTTCGCAGATTCTTCTTCTGACTTACTTCTACTTTTCATCAGCTCGCCCTTCTTTGTGAACATGCTCGACTCTTCCTTGATGCTCGTTCCGGCCATTTGTCTAGCTAACGACTCTTGCGAAGAGAGAAGATTCTCAAACTCTTTGAGTGACGGTTGTTGAGCCCACCCTTTAATCGAAGTGACACATGGAGTGTACTTCGGCCGTAGTCCACGAATGATGTAACATTTTCATCCGAGCATCCGAAATCTTCTCTTCGGGATTTAGAAGAGAAATCTCCAAACACAAGTTCTTCGCTTTCACAAAAAATTTTGAACACGACATTCCATCTTGCTTCACAACCACCAACTCATTCTCGAGCAATTGTAGTCAAGCTTCGTTCTTCTTGTTGAACAAACGATCACGTGCATCCCAAATCTCTCGAGTCAATGCACATCTCATTATATACTTGAAGATCTCATGTGTGATGGACCTCTTCAAAACAAACTCTGCCTTCGCATTACGTTGCTTCTAATTCTCTAGCGCTTCCTCATTCGCTGGAACGTTCTCCAAAGCAACAACACCATCAGCGACTACGACATCCAATAGATCTTCACCAACAAGATACGATTTCATATAGGTCTTCCAAATCCGATAGTTGGACTGAGTCAAGAGCATCATACCAAGTCCTGCAACACGACCGCAACCAAAGCTCTAATATCATGTAACGGAAATCAAAGTCGTTGAGAAGTGAATGATGACGCCAATGATCGAATCGTGAAGAAGAATATTGGAAGAGAGAAAGAGACTTGAATAAAGAGGAACTTGTTCTTGAAAGTTCTACATGGAAATTAACTCCTACAACGACTATTTATAGAACTAAAAACATTAGAATACCAAAAGACACTAGAATACCAAAGGTTGCTAGAATATCAAAAGGCACTAGAATACTAAACGACATTGGAATACGAGAGTTTTCTTGAATACGAAAAGTCTTCAAGGAATGCCAAGAGTCTTCAAGGAATACCAAGAGATGCTGGAATACCAAAGGACACTGGAATATTAAATTACACTTCGGAAAGAACATCACTTTAATTTGTAATAGTTGTGCCTACTAGGGAGGTTGAAGGAAATGATAGGGTCAATACAAGTAAGACGTCTTAGAAGTTATCCTGCAAATGCATAGACGGGAAATGGGCTGCCTTTCCTCTGTTATGGAGAACGCACCATACTCGTTTGTCGGTCACAACCGCTTTGGGGCCAAGAAGGAGGTTTTGAACCAGTTGGTTCGTGTTTATAGCTTTTCGTGTGTTTCAACACATAACCCAAACTTGCGTTGTGAAGAGGATGACTTATGTGGATGATGAAAGGCTCGGATGAGGAGGCTAACCATGGTTGTGATCAGAAGGGGATGACTTTATCTCCGAAAACAGGGAAAGGTCACAATGTCCTTGAAGAATGTGGGTTGTAGTGTTGAATGGAGAAAAATCCTCCCTATCCCCTCCCCCTCTTCCTTTTTTTTAATACCCATGTTCCTTTTCCCGAAAGGAAGGATCGCAAAATCAAAATGAAGGAATGAGATATAGATGAAAAAGAAAACCCAATGTCCATCCTTGTTAACGAATTGTTGTTAGGCATCAGTGTTTGTGGATTTGTGAGGGAATTTCCTTGTTTTCAGAGGGAGTGAAGGTGCAGGAAATATTGAGAAAATTTTTTATGAGCAATTATGCTATTGTCCTTGTATATATTGAAGCGTTAGAAGGAATTTTGTTAGGGAAAAGGGGTCCAAGTATGCTCATTTGGTGGCATTTTCCCATCCCTATTTGGCAGTATCGGTGGCTCGTCTGTCATTTGACAATATATTCAAGCTCCACGGACTTCAGGAGTCCATAGTTAGCGTTCGAGAACCCACCTTCACAAGTGCCTTTTGGACGGAGCTCTTTCGCCTTAGTGGCTCGCAGTCATCTTTCAGCTCAGCTTATCATCCTCAAGGCGATGGTCAAACAGAAGTGACCCTAGATATGTATTTGAGGTGCTTTACTTCGGACGCCATCTGGTTGGGTGAAATGGTTAGCATGGGCTGAGTTCTGCTATAACATCGGTTACCATTCTTCTCTGCGAACCACACCATTTTGTTAACATGGTAGAAATCTCGAGCCTAATTATGAGAAGCCCATAAATTCAAGCCATTTTATGAGAAATCCACAAAGTCATTACGCTGACCCATATCAAGTCTACCAAGACCATGACAGAAATTTTGGGCTCATTTTACGAAGCCCATAAGTCCGGGGATATAAGAGTGTTTACAAGCCCACCATTATGCGAGCCCGCCAGGGAAAGTACTAAGCCTACGAAGAACCGTCGGGGTCAGAGTCTACGAAGATAAGAAAATATCTTAACTCCGATATTTTCGGAAAAGCAGTTATGGGGCTATGTTTCCATGATTTGAAACGATCTTCGGAGGAGAAAATCTGGGGACACGTCCCCAGACCAGGGTGAGCTCGTAGTTTTTAGTTTTCAGGCGTCCAGACCAGGGTGAGATCGTAGGGCCCTTGGTATCTTTTCCATCGTCAGGGTGAGCTTCAGGGTCCTTGACAACCAAATTCCGCCTTCACTTCATCGTCACGGTGAGTCAGAGCTCTTGACAACCAAATTCCGCCTTCACTTCATCACTAAGGTGAGCTCCTAGGGCCCTTAGTATCCAAATCCATCACTACCTCCGTCCACATTCCGTCCACCAGACCAGAGGAAGAAAAAAAAGAAGAAAAGATTGTTCCAAAGTTTTTGCTGGGCAGAGAAACTTGACCTTTGTCAGATTAAATTTTTCCAGGAGCACATGATATGCTTCAGTGAGAATTCATACATGTCTTGTCCTCAATATCTTTTGTATGGCCCCCTCTCTCGCTATCACCCCTACTCTAATTCAGCGCTCACATGGGGGAAGAAGACAAAGCAACAGTGACGTTTGAGACATCTTGCAGAAGTGTGTTATCGTATGATAGTGTATGTGAAGGGTTCTTTTTGTTAGATCGTTCATGTGCACTAAGAGGGGGATGAATTAGTGTTTGACATTTTTTCGCCCTTTCTCAGTCTAAGCGGAGCGTTTCTCAGATGATGAGATCGGTTCGCTGTAAGCGTTACGATTTGGTCGAGTAGGTTTTCGTAAGAGTGTTTGTGTAATCGTTATGGACACAGTAGTTTATACTGGTTCGACCTTAATCAACTTACGTCCACTTTCCACCAACGAGGTGATTTCACTATATAATATAATGGGTGAAAAATGCCATTGCACTAGGCTTTCAGTTTCTCACACAGTGAGATTTAGAATCCTTAAAGAAATTGGAGATCCCTCTAGGACAACGATCAACTCCTCATTCAATAATACCTTCTCGCTTCTAGCAGATGGATGCTCACGTTTAATAGTTGGTAGCTTAAAGGATTGTCCAGACAACACGTTATCACTTTAGCTTAAGCATGTCTTGTCAAAGTACAAAGACAACGTAGAAGTCAGAGTAATATAAATCCTCATAGAATGATCCTTACAGTGACAGAACGACTTCTCAATGAGCAGCACGTTTATGATTCATAGCGGATGAATACTTTAACACTTAATAGCTCGACAGAGGATTTTCACATAGCTTTTGTTTATTCTCAAGATGAGCATGTGACCACACAAGAGACTACCACAAAGTCACTTAGAATAGAGAAAAGAAAACGAAGGGGTTGGTTCTTCACAATACAGATCCTAAGTTCTCACACAACAAAGTCGGGGTATCCGTCTTACACACAGTTCGAACGAGCACGGTTACCACAGCCGGTGCACTATACACCCAGTGCCTAGGGTGAATTTTCAACTCCGGCGGCTCCCACGCAACCTGCCCTACTTCCCTCTAATCAGGAGGCCGAGACTTCTGCACGGCACCCATGTGCTCGGGAGGACCTTTTTCCACTCCGGCGGCGTTCCCAACTCCGTTCTACCCAGCAGCATGAGATTTCTGGCGCGCACCCCCAAGTGTGTGTATAACTTCACAAAATCCGTAGGTTCGTGACTTCCCTGCGAAAAGACACGAAAAGAACGAGCTTCTTGTCGATGAGTTAGCAATTGGTATTGCAATAAGAACATGTATTCACTTAGCTTCCCTTAGACGATTTGCCAGCCACTCGTTGAGGGCATTAAGGACACGCGGTCCCTCTCAAGACGACCAAGGTAACACACAACCCTTGACACTCTCACACGTAGATGTGAGATGTAGAAGCCAAGCCAATACTTAGCACTTCCCGTTTCCCGCCTCACACGGATCACACATACACCACACAGCTCACACAGATCACATAGTCCACATAGATACTTTTGACCCGAGAGCCTTGTCTGATTTTTATGGGAGAAAGCATCGTGGGAGGTGTCTAAATTCATTAGGACGATTCCCTTGATTTGTTTCCAGATTACAGATAGACTTGAGCGGATGCCTGCTCAACAGTCGCTGCGTCCGAGAAGGAAAGTCCTCAAACGGTAACTTCCTTTAGTTAATTTATCTCATCCGAATGAGATTATTTAATTCCATGTTTTATAAGATAACTAACCTAATGATAATCTTATTTGATCAATTATTAAGGTCAAATCATAATCAAAATTACTTGATTTGTCAATTTGTCTCTTTGTAGCGTAATATTGCTGGAGATGATCGGAAGCGTCCATAATAAAATATTTTAGTTTCAAATCTTAACTTGGAAAGCTAATATTATAATTTTGAGTTGCCTAAACAGATGATTTGAAATGTCCAAATCAAATTCAATGTATTTAGACATCTCGAAATATATTCTGAATTAATTCAAAATATAATATAAATATGAAATATTTATTTCCATATATTCAGTGGACAAACGAAATAAAACAGTGGCAACTTACAGTAAAGTATACTGCTCACACTAGTTGTGGATCAACAAGACTTTGCTCAAGCTCATTACTAACGATAAACATACAATTTGTAAATCAACATTGCTGACCATAAGTAACATATTGCTTAAGTTCACTATCAAAACCAAGTTTAGCACTTTTCTTCATCCTAGTTTGAGGTTGTTAAGAAATCAGGAGCAAGATCACACATGCTCTAAAAAGGTGAAACCGACGTTACGGTGAGGTTTTCATCTCCCAAGTCGATCTTGATCTAGTGTTCAAATTCGTCCTTGGGACTGTAATGATCTTGATTCGTCTTTATGCTTGTGATATGTCCAATGCTGTCAGATGAGTCGTTCAGTCGAGTCTGGTGAAGAAACCTACCTGAAGAGGCCAGAAGACTTGGGCGATAAGCCTATTTGAGGTGAGTTGAGCGTGTCTAGTTAGGACACTTAATCGACAAGTTATATATTGGGTTGGTAGCCAATTTATGGGATCTATAATTTATCCCTATTTTTGAGGGGACTGGGAAAATTTTCTCACAAAAACCTCTCTAGATATTGTTGATCTTGGGTCATTTAGAATTGCTCTGTACTTTGAGATCTCATCAAGAACGGAGTTAGTAACAAATGAGACCCCACGAAATACATAACCGAGAAGCTTGTCTAATGTTGTAACGAAGATGCACTTGGCTAGAGGTGGAGCTTATACATGCACAATCGTCTAAACATCTAGCGAAGAACAACTGCGTGATCCTTTTCTACTTTAGATTTGGCGATCATGTCGTTGACGTAAAGTTCAATCTCGTGGTGCATCATGTCATGGAATAAGACAAAGCATTGTATGTTGACAAGTTACCCCAACATTCTTGAGCCCGAAAGGCATGACCCCATAGCAGAATGTACCCAAGCATGTTGTGAAGGTTGTTTTTTCTGTCTCCTCTTATGTCATACGGATTTGGTTGTAGGTGGATAATTTGTACATCAAAGAGAATACAATAAAGCCAACAATATTGTCTACAGCAAGTCGATGTGCGACATAGAGAAGTCGTCTTTGGGATTTGTTTTGTTGAGGTCGCGGTAATCGACGCCGACTCGGACCTTCCTGTTCTTCTTGATTACAGGGGACGATATTGGCAATACATTATGGATACTTGGCCGCCTCGATGAAGTTAACTTTGAAGAGCTTATTGACCCCTCTTTGATTACAAGAGGTAGATCGGGCATGTATAAATGTTCCTTGCTTTGTGGGATGAATTAGTGGATCGGTAGGTATTTCCTATTCCACTATCACCGAGTCTAATCCTAGCATGCCTGAATATATCCATGTAAAGTTTTCTAAGAATTCTTTGAGTAAGTTGATGATGTTCTGGGCTTCGTCTGACAATATGCTTGTGTCGACCAATAACTCCTTGGGTTGATCTGCCATTCCGAAGTTAATCGAGATTGGTTCTTGCAATGTAAAACTCCCTTGTCTCTTTGTGTCGTTGGAGACCTTGATCTAGACCATAGTAGCCGTCGAGAAACTTCAGATCATCTATCGCCTCTTCATCTCGCTCAAGGGTGTTCTTGGGTACGTCCACAGTGCCGTTCCTATACAAAAGAATCAAATCAGGGTGACAGTTTCACATGAAGTATCTAAATCAAATGTATAATGCAGCAGGTTATGATGAGTTCTGCACGCAACGAGCTTTGTCCAGTTTTGTATATGGTTATGGATTAATGTTGTTCTAGTAACCATGACTGCGTTTGCTCAAAGTCATCCGGCAACAGGAAAAAACAAGAGAAAGAAGGAACAAAAGGAGAAAAAGGATAGATCAACTAAGGAGGAAGATAGTTGGGGTGAGTCTTGGCAGTTACAACGATATGGTAAACACAGTGAGATCTGGTTATGACGTGTTCCTAAGCTTCCCGAGACCGGATACTCACAATGGCATCACCGATCACCTCTACGAGTGCTTGAGCGGGACAGGACTTCATGTTTCCCAAGATAATGACAAAATGCGTTGTTTGGGGGGGGCGGGGCAGAGCTCGGGCAAGCCATCTTTAGCTCCAGGGTTTTTGCCGTCATTTTGTGTAAAAGATATGCTTCAAACACATGGTGCCTTTGAGTGCTTGCGATGATGTTGGATCTTCACAGAGGTTTGGCATTTCCCAGGAAAACCATCTTACCGATTTTATGGTGGTGTCGATCCCTGTGACGTAAAGCTCAGAACATAGTTGTTTCAGAAACCCATCAATGAGCAGAGGAGCCACGACGGACTCAATATGTAGAGAAACACAAAATTCCAAAAACACTACGTAGTCAAGGAACACTCAAGGAGGATTTTCACTTTGAAAAACTTGTAACATACTTTAATCTATTTAATAAAGAAAACATTATAACACCATAAATATGCTAGACCCAATTAAAAAATAACAACAACTGACAACACAATCCGTTAATAAATGGGAAGTAGTACTTGTAGTTGTTGGAAAAATCAGCGGATGGGACTCCATAGCCTTTCAAGGGTGAGTTTTTGAGTCGTATTGCTGTATTTAGTTTTTACTTCATGGCCATTCTGGGCTTGAACCCATATTCTTTTATAATATCGCCGAAAGAAGGCAAATTTGTTAGATGAAAAATTGTTCAGGATATTCTCGGGAAGCTGAGGGTCAAAGATAGGAGTTTGTCTGTTTATCTGACCGATAGAGACGATCAAGTGTCCGAAATGTGCTGAATTGCGACTCCTCAGGCGCAAGACTAGTTGTGCTGAACCCTCCTTGCATTGTCTTCAATGAAACGTTTTTTCCGTTCCAAAAAATGTAGTTCCCTCTCCAATGGGCATGAGACATTGCAGGTGATGAAGGCTTTCTGAAGTTGAAGAACAAGTTGGGGAGTGCCATCTTTGGCATAAAATTCGTAAGATCGTGCAACTTTGATGATGAGTTCAGTGACACCATACCCAGGCTTAATGGCAAAAGATTGCTTCTAATTCTAGATGAGATGGATAAGATGTCAGAACCAAAGAAATTGAAAGGAAATCATCTAGGCTGGTTTTAGGATTAGGGAGTCGAATCATAATAACGACTCGGGATCGTTGTATTTGCAGTGGTTATGTTCATCCCAGAATGCTTTACTTTTACGAAATGAAGAATATGAGCGACAACCATGCCCTTCAGACATGCCTATTATGTTGATTAACCTCCAAATGAATATGTCACTTTGTCAGAACAGGCAGCCAAGACAACAGGAAACCTTCCGTTGGCTTTGGAGGTGGTTTGGGGGCATTTGGTGTTGTCAGAACAAAGAGTTATGGCAGAAAATGCTAGAAAACTATAGAAAGCCCCATAAAACGAGGTCATGGAAATCCTACTGATAAGTTATAAAGGATAAAACTTCAGGGAAAGGAACATATATCTCAATACTACATGTTTTTGGGAGCACATGGGAAGGATTTACGCATATCGCGGAAGCTCGCAATTTATATCCTAAATGTTGAGTGACTGTACTAATTAACAAGACATTAGTAAAGATCCATCCAGATGGTGAGTTCCGGATTCACGACCAACTTCGTGACATGGGAAGGGAAATCGTATGCTTGAAAGGACTTAGAATCCCTGGAAAGTATTCTAGAATTTGGGATTCCAGATGATGTCATACGAACATGACAAATACCAACGTTGAAGCAGTACCGGAATCAATTGGCCGGTTGAGATGCTTAAGTGCACTTGTGCTACATTATGCCAAGATAAGACAGCTACCAACCAGAATTAGATATTTAATGAATCTAGAGTTAGATACTTCACATTGTCCTCTTCATCATGTCTAGAGCCCAGTCATTCTCATTTATTGCTATTTTTATCAATTTGTAATCCCCAAAAGGATATATGTTTGAATAGAAAGATTTCATTGAGAAGATCTTTTTTTTTTCAGAATCTATAATAAATTTTGATCTTGTTATATATCTCTTCCGAACGATACACACAATTTATGACAATTTGATCAAAAAACCAACCAATTTTCACCTTGACGCAACAAGCATTAGTAATTCCCAAGCTACATAATCATACCACATACTAATTGTTTTGTGAAAATAATTGATGGCTTCACACATAAATTACTGAACACCAGATCCTGAAAGCAGCAAAATTTTATTCGTAACAATTTGCAAACTTTAGTGATTAAAGAGAAGTTGATTTTAGTCGGAAAGTTGATTTACTTCCTGATTGTTCGTCTGTCTTTGAGCGAAATTTCATATTCTTGGTTTTTGTAACGTGGTAAAAGTTCGTTTTCGTGAGGAGATGTTTCCACTTAGCAAAAATATAATGTATCCCCCGTGATGACTATCGTTTTCCCTCGGGAAGTTCATTTTTATCCTTCTACGAAAATATAAGAAGAATACTTTGAGTTTAACACACTTTAACGCATTTCTTTCCAAAACTTCAGTAAAAGTGAGCTTCGAGTTTAGGAAAGGGGAAATAAAGTTTCTTTAACGTGTTTTGCTTTCCAAACTCAAGACAGTACTTGGGGAATTTCGAACTTGGGATCACATTTGACGAATTTTTTTTTCTTTAGAAAAGAATCGTAAAATGGAACTTGTCTAGCGCTTGTGACCGAATCGGTATATGCACACAAATAACGTTTTCCGTAAAAAAAGGACAAGGATAAACTTCCACGCACGGAAGCTTCCGTGAGAGTGGGAAATTTTCATGATGTTTCGTATTATAGTATGAAACAGTGACAAAGCTTTGTACATTACGAACTTTCTTCCTACTTTAGTACGAAGCATTTTGTAGAGTATGAACGGTCTTCCTACACCCGTTCATACTCTAGAAATGCTTCGTGCTAAAGTACGAAGAAAGTTCGTACTGTACAAACGCTTCGTACTAAAATACAAATGGCGGTTCGTACTCTAGGAAATACTTCGTACTAAAGTAGGAGGGCCTTTTCTTACTCTACGAAAAGCTTCGTATTAAAGTGGGAAAGTTTGCACTGTTTTGTACTATAGTACAAAACACTGACAATGTTTCTGCTTCCGTAGGTGGAAGTAGAAGCCCGTACAAAAAGTGCGAAGCATTTCGTAAAGTACAAAATTTTTCAAATTTCAATATGGAATGTTTCGTATAGTGTAAAAGAGAGTACGAAAACTGTTCGTAATGTACGAAGGGTTGTTCGTACAATATGAAACTTTCATATATTTTCGTACGCCGTACTCTCACGGAATCATCCGTGCATGGAAGTTTAGCCTTAGTCCGTCAAAGCACCCCCCATCACACTTCTCCTCACTAACTTAAAACGTAGTGTTTATTTATGGACACCAGCACTTCATAATATGGAAATCTTCTTAACATCAAATTCTCCAAAAATTTCGACTTTGCTTCAACGGCTCCTCCCTTTTATGCGTTTGTTCAGTCCTCTCGCCTGCGCCAACCTTCCTTCAATTGGAAGATGATAATTAGGGAAATAAAGAATCTAATGGATTTATAGCGAAGAAATTCCTGAAAAGAATCCAAAATGTGGAGCTAGTGTTTACACCAGATAATTTTGGGCACATAATCGATGGAGGTAATAATTAGGTCGATTTAAGGGAAATCTAATTTTCCAAATTAGTCTACTGTAAAAATCTCATCATCGACTGTCGATGATCGAGTGAGAGAATCTTCTTAGAATCTAACCCTGTCGATGGAAGACTCTCCCTCGATGGAGAATTACCCACATGGAGAGAATCGATGGAGGATAAACCCTGGAGAAAATTTAATCGAGTCTACAGATGGAGGATTTTCTCCGTCGATGGTGAAAATCTAACCTAGTCTAGAGGATTTTTCCCGTGGAGAAAATCCAAGTCTTGATGGAGGATTCCCCAAGTCGATGGCGAAAATCTAATCCAGTCGATCCAGACAAATCAGTTGACCGAGAAAATCTGACTTTGTGGATGTTCTTGTAGATAAGATTTTACAAATCACAATTAAAATGTGTGGAAATTGAACTGCCAAGTGGAAGTTAAAGATCAAGAATAACCATCATTTAAGATTCTCTATAAATAGAAGGCAAGATTAGAAGATCAACACACAACATGCATCAACAACATCAAACACTTTGTTTTTATCTTAGTTGTCTGGTAGAATCTCTAGGCAATCTTTAGGAATCGTTGTAGTCGTGTCTTGTAAAAACACGACAATCATTCAAATACCCTGGACTGCTTGGTTGTCTTTCTGTATTTGTCTCTCCAGAAATTGAAGTATTCTTGTGTTCTTGTTATTGTGCTTTACGTTACAGTTCTTATTATTGTAATTTACATTACAGTTCTTATTATTGTGTTTAGTCGGGCCCGATCACGTTCTCTACGCAAATACGTTTTTGGCGACTACAGCGGGAATTAGAAACGTGTTTTGTGTGAATATGTGAAATGTCAACACGTTTTTTGGTGCAGTGGCTGGGACAATGATTCCTTCTATGTGGAAGGGTTTGTTCGATCGCTCAATGTAGATGAGGCTTGGAAAATAGCCCTCCGAGAGTCGGATGCATGAATAACTATGAAAATTACCCTCCGTAGTATAACGGAGTGGTTAGAAAATATTTATCAGGAATTTGAAACTTTCCGTTTGATGACTTTGCGTTTGTCTTACTCGGACACATATTCATATGGAAACTCGACAAGTAACAGCCGAGAATGATTAAAAAATATGTAACTCTCTGCAAGTTCTTATTGAGACCCAACAAAGAGTCGTGAAGGATCAACCGATGTGTAATACTTCAAAGATCCAGTCGGTCGAAAGTGATTCAAAATTATATGACACTTGCAAAATCATGTTGAATAACTAATCATGTCATTCATAAGGGTAAAAACGCATGATCCCAGTAACATTTGACAAATGTTTGTTAAGGGTGATCGATTAATGCGCGACGCTCTGAAATTTCAATCGAATAAGACCTATTCGGAAAAATTGATTATGAATTGGCGTACCACAATCTGATTCAACAACTATGGACAAAACTTTCCTTCAAAGATAGTGGTTTTGGACCACCAAAACTAATTTTTCAATAGTTTCCCTTGTTTTAATTATTGTTGTAATAAAAGACAATCTACTAGTTTTCTGAAGTCAATTGATTGAATAATAATATTGTCTAAAGTAGTGGATGAATAAGTGTTGACTTAATTGGAAACTCCAGTTAGGTTGACTAGGGGAAAATCTTTGTGAAGGAAAGAGAAGTTGTTTCTAGTCGATTGATTGGAAGGGGAAAATCTTTCCAGTTGATTAAGCCAGAGGAGAAAATCCTTTCGGTCGATGGAGATATTTCATTGAAAAAGACGACAAAGATTAATTCATAGAAAATCCCTTCATTAATTGTCGTGGGGGCAAAAGTTTACACCAGACAATTTTGGACCGTCGATTGTGATTTGAGTAGAACATAATCGACGAATGTAATAGTTAAGTCGATTCAAGGAAAATCTAATTTGTCAAATTAGTCATCTGTAAAGATCTCATACAAAATCTGATTTAATCGATAATCGACTCAGAGAATCTACTTAGTTCGATGGATAAAATCTGATTTTGTCGATGATCGACCTCAGTCGATGGAAGACTCTTCCTTGATGGAGGATTCTCCCGTATGGAAAAAATCGATGAAGAAAATCTAATCCAGGATGGAGGATTCTTTGTCGATAAAATCTAAACTAGTCTCGATGGAGGATTCTCCCTGTCGATGGAGAAAATCTAACGGAGGATTCTCCCCGTTAGAGGATACCCAGAAAATCTAACCCAGTCCATCCAGACAAATCAGTCGACGGGGAGAATCTGACTTTGTGGATAATCTTGTAGATAAGCTTTCGTAGGTAGAAGTTCACAATTAAAAAGTGCGAAAATTGACGGTAACTGTCAAGTGGAAGTTGAAGATCAAGAATAACCATCATTGAATATAACTGCCAAATGGGAGTTGAATATCAAGAATAACTGTCATTGAAGATTCTCTATAAATAGAAGGCAAGACTAGAAGATCAACATACAATACGCATCAACAACATCAGACACTTTGTCTTTATCTTAGTTTTAGGTTAGAATCTCTAGGCAATCTTTACGAATCTCTTTAGTAGTTTCTTGTAGAAACACGAAGGGCTGCTTAGTTGTCTTTCTGTATTTTGCTCACCAGAAATGGAAGTAAGTATTCTTGTGTTCTTATTATTGTGCTTTACATTACAGTTCGTATAAAAAGTTTTGGCGACTACATTTCATAAACACTGTATTAGTCTCTAACAATTTCCGACGTATTTAGTCGGTCCGATCACGTTCTCGGCACAAATACATAAACAAAAGGATGATTAAGGAGAAGAAAAAGTTGTATTTTGGTTTCTTTGCCCATAGGGGTTATAAACTTTGCTCATCAATTAATGCATCAATAATAGAGATCGGTCATTCTGTCATAACTAGCTGTCCAATTCCAAAACGCATTTTATATAAAAGGAAGTAGTTGGATTTGCTTTTGTCAAAACTTTGATCATCATTTCATGCTTTATGAACCTGGGCTTATACCGTACAAGCCCAGGTTCATTAAGTTCATTTATACTTGTTCAACGTCAGACACTTTGAGGTTGAATGAACTCTGGTATAAAAGAGTCCTTCAAAGTTCAATTCTCCTCTTTCTCGGTTTAACTTTTCGAATGAATATTGATTAGGCATGATGTTTGAAAATATGAAGGATTTAATTCACGCCGTAAAGTTAGATCATTTGATCACATATTAAAAGTGAAGAAAGAAGATAAATATTTGCGGTATGTTGTTTGTGCTGATGCGAGAAAGGTCGTGCATGGAAATTAAATGCATTTGTCCATAGGAGTGATTATGCATTTAAGATAATGAAGTTCGTTGGTTTCCAAACTTGCATAAATTAGATAGTTACTTGATCTTCTTCTTGTCGACCTTGATCCCTTGGACTAATAATATGTATCCAAGGAATACTGTTAGTGTAACAATGGCATTAAGAGGGGGTGAGTTAGTGTTTAGGCTTAAGAGGGGTTGAATTAGTATTTACCGCAATTTTTTACATTTCAAAATAAATGAACCCAGTAGCGGAAGGTCAGATATTTATAGGCCACAGAACCCTGAGTATTAGTAGAAGGTCGATGCTGAACATTTTACAAACAAGTACCTCCAGTTTTGACTAGCTAAGGGGAGTGATCAGCAAAGTCTACTAATGCGCGTCGTTAATGCGACAAAAAAAAAAAAATCCTATTTTGACCTTAATTAGCATAAAGGGCAAGCAAGGGTCCTTCACACGTTGTTCACAGAAATCAATCGAGGTCAAGAAGAAAGCAAAGAAGAGAGGTTTAAAATAAAAATACGAAGCCAAAATAAACGAGTAAACCGTCAATGAAAGAAATATCTAGGCCATCCAACTTCTTTTCGCGTCCCATGCATTCAATTCCCCCTTTCTAATGCTAACGAATCGTTTAATTGCTAATCTAGGATTCGAATATCTCCTCGTATTTCTCCAGAATATACGAGAACTATTACCATGTATCAAATTACTTAATATATTCCTAGGCAAGAAACTAGTGGCAACCCATTATGATTCAATCCTAATTGATTACCTAGGTGTTCCGATTCACACAATTAATCTGGTTTTCCAATACATAGACTACTTACGTTATCTAGTTCGAGATTTAACCTAGACTACCCTCTCGAGTCTCCCTAGGTTATCTTATAATGATAATTGGTAGCCAATCAATTAACATGCAATAAGAACAAAACTGGATAGTCAATTAGCATCGATTTGAATCACATTAAGAATAAAACTGGATAGTCTTGAAAGGCATTTGTTGTAGCAGAAGGCTGGTACATAACCTTGTAGGTTTCTACATTTCCAAGCGATAATCCGCTAATGCTCGATCGATGGAATCAACTCCAGAACTTTAAAGATTACTGTAGATGATTGAGGTTCGGTACAAGACCTTTGGAGTCTCTACCAAATGTAGCATTGTGTCTGTTGATTTGGTTTTTCGTTGAAGGTTTCTGTTGAATGATCAGTTAGAGAACCGTCGGTATAAAAAGTAAATGAGACTCATCAAGATTATAGTAGTTCGACAATAGTCTACGTCCACTTTCACCTTTACAGGATGAAATTCACTATAAAACAAGTAGTTACAAGATTGTCGGTAGGTTCGAAGACACTACTATAGAGGGTAATGTCTATGACCCGAAGGCTTCTCCACAAAAGTAATACTTATAGAAGGTAACTAAACATTTTTGTAGATGGTGATGTAGATAACTCTTCAACTTTTCCACAATCAATAACTCAATGGGTTGTGATCAGTAACCTCGTGACTAACTCATGAAGGTGTTGGGGGCATTCGAAAGACCAAATGGCATCACAAGCCACTCGTATAGCCCATATTTTATCTTGAAGGAAGTCATCCATTCATCGCCTTCCTTCATGCAAATTTGGCGATATCCGCATCACAAATCTACTTTTTGAGAACACTTGTGGGATGGGAGAAGACATTTCACTATAATCTTGGTGATTGCTCGACTGTCTATACACATCCTCTAAGATCCATCTTTCTTGAGCATGAGTATGGCTGGCACCAAACAAGGACTCATGCTTTCTCGATCCAGGCCTCTTTGAAGTTGTTCGTCTACCTGCTTATACAGCTTCTTAGCTTCCTCCTAGTTGCACCAATAGGCTGGTCGATTTGGCAAGGATGAGCCAGGTACCAAGTCGATATGATATTGTATTCCTCGAAGTAGTGGCAACTCCTTTGGAAGCACAACTCAAAACTTCTCAATCGGTGATTCTACATGTGGGTGCTCCCTTGCTTGGTCTTGGGTGGTCTCGAACAAACACATACCACCTGCTCGAGCAAACACATGCGTCGGTCGGGCTCTAGAGACCAAAACTTATTTATTTTTAGTCTTTGAAAAATGGCTTTCATGCACTTAGACTCGACACTATCTAAGTCGGCTAAACCAAAGACCCCTACTTGTCCTCGAACAAATCAAAAGAAGGAAAAAAAAGGAAATTCCTCAGCAATACCCAACTTAATCCAACCTGAGCAACCCTCTCTCTATTCTCAGCAATGCACATGCTCACTCCCCTTGGTCAAGTCACTTGTCAAGAAAAACTTTTCAATTTGGTCAAACCCCATGTAAAATGTTCAAAATGATTAACTTGGTATGTCATGCAGTGAAATCAACAATTAAAGAGTTCCAATAAAACACACTAGATCGACACTTCGTCAAAAACCAAGCAAACACTGACAATCCACTCATCCTTAGGTTTTTCAACAATTTTCTCAACACAACCTTTATTTCAGCTACACGACTCTAAATGTATCATCATATTCTAGTGCACCCATGTAACAAGTATTCGATCAATGACTCCCACACCTGTTGGACCAAGGCATTAGGCGATGAAGCACCCTTCGGATCTAATTATCAAGTGTACCAAAAGGACTCACACCAGAAGTACATATTTAGGCTCCAATCACATTTCACTCGTACTTCTTTTTCTTTTTTTTCTTCATTTCATGCGCCCAAACATTGATACTCAGAGCCTTGATAACTACTTTCAGTTTTTTTTACTTCACTTTTCTCTTGCTACCCAATATCTACTTCAAGTCAATGTCTAGCCAGCCCCACTCAACACCAACTACTATGTGTTATTAGCTTTCTAGAATTGTTTTCAATCAATAACACTCCATACCGAGATATAATTGCCCTTTTAAAAATCAAGTCCAATCACCAATTAAGCTCCATTTTCACTTTTCCATAGGTCGTAAGTACATGCATAATTACTCATCATCGAATAAGGATTGGCTCTTTAAAGGTATCGTCAAGTTCTACCGAGGAGTTCGACACACCTAGGCTCAACCTAAAAACAACCTAAAACAAATTCAAAACAAAACTAGTAAGGATCATCCAAGCTCAAATCAATAGACAAAATAATCACATCATCACCCAAACAAAATAGATTAACACAGTTGCAGCACCCCCAAACCTAGACTAAACATCGTCCCGATGTAAATAAAAAATCGAAAGGAAGTACTCCCCTATGGTACCTAGTCATCGATTTTGTCATCGGAGCCCTATAAATCTTCATCAACACCTAGAACATGCTCCTCAACTTCTTTATATTTTATCCTTGATGGGGTTGGAGCAGCAACAAAAGAATGGACTAATAGTTATATGCCTTTCAATTGAGACCTAAACAACTTTTATGGACTAAGCAAGGGCACGTCCTTCAAACATGGAGACACGTCCTCCATGGTTCTATGACGAGCTGATATTGCAAGGTCACGTCCTTCTGTTTTTAAAGGACACGTCTTCCTTCAATTCGTGCTTTCTGTTTTCAACATGGTCACGTCCTTCGGTATTCGAGGACACGTCTGCCTGTCCACTGTAAAACGAAAAAAAAAATGGAATTTTTTTTAGAGAATAATAAAGTAAAATAAAGGAAAACTAAACTCAAGTTGCCTCCCGAGAAGCGCTTAATTTATAGTCATCGGCTTGACTTCTCGTTAAGTATCTTTCAAACTCACCGAGGCCACTTCTCGATTGAAGCTTCCTCGATAATGCTTTATTCGTTGTCCATTCACCTTAAATACTCTTCCAGAATTCTCCTCCAACACCTCTATGGCACACCATGAGGGACTACCTCAACGATTCGAAATCGCCCCAACCATCGCGATTTCAGCTTCCCAGGGAATAACTTGAGTCGGGAGTTAAATAACAAAACCGATTGGCCGTGCTCGAAGTTCCTAGGGAGGATACCATCATGTCATTTCTATGTCATACCCTTATTCACTCTAGCACTTTCATATGCTTGTAGACGAAGTTCCTCGAGTTCTTTCAATTTCTTGATATCAAAATTCCATTTCTTCAAAGCCCATTACACCTTGTGTTCCAGTTCCATCGAAAGATGAAGTTCCTTACCAAACACCAACTAATCTTTTCTCGTTAGGCAAACCGTTTTCTCAAAGATATGGTTGATTTCTCTTTTGTGACTTTGACTTGCCCGCTTGTCTTTGGATGATGCGATATAGCTCTCTTGTGCTTGATATCGTACTTCCTAAGTGCTTTGTTGGGCCATTTGATGATTTCCTTTTTGATTATTTCTCGAATATCAGTGATTGTCCACCTCAAGACTCGTTTTCGTTCCAACGACACCCGAAGTAACTTTTCTTCCTGCACCGCTATTAGTGTCGAAGGAATAATAACAGGTAAAGTTCTAGCATTTCCAAGATATACATACCTAAGGTGTTCTGGTAAAGGCTTTAAGCCTAATTGTGGGGACTCTTTAATTGATAAGTTCATTTGATTATGTGGCCTTTCTAACGGTTCACGATTTTTGAACTTCAACATCCATGGTGTGGCTTTCGGCCAGTTTATCACTTCATGTGCTTCTTCATTAGATGATGTTAATTTCAAAGAAGCTTCGAGTGATCCTCATAGGACATTTCGGTAGAGTACCTATTCCAAACATCAATAAAAAAGCATTCATCATGTTCACTTGGGCATTTCATCGATTTAAAAACATTAAATGTTATCTCCTCATTATTAACCCGAATAGTTAATTCACCTTTTTGAACATCAATGAGGGCTCTACCTGTTACCAAGAATGGCCTCCCTAAATGATGGGGATATCCTTATCTTCCTCAAAGTCTAAAACTACAAAATCTGTTGGAAAAATAAATTTATCCACCTTAACAAGCTCATCTTCAATAATGCCCATAGGATAGGTTATGGATCTATCAGCTAATTGTAGAGTAACAAATGTTGGTTTCACTTCCCCCAAACCTAACTCATGGTACATGGATAAGGGCATCAGATTGATACTTGCTCCAATGTCACATAATGCCTTACCCTTGAATTGAGAATCAATAGTGTATGGGATAGTGAAACTACCTGGATCCTTTAGCTTAGGTGGTAGTTTTTGTTGCAATATGACACTATACACCTTTGTCAATGCGATGGTTTCAAACTCACCTACCCGTCTTTTCTTCGATAAGACATAGCTCGGCATCTACTCAAGAGCCTCGGCAAAAGGTATGTTCATATGAAGTTTCTTAAACACATCAAGAAACTTACGAAATTGGGATTCATCATGCTCCTGGCTCTTTGAGGGAATGAGAGTGGTGGTAGTTCTTGTTTCACCATGTTAGCTCCTCGACTCGCCTTAGATTACTCCAATGAATTGAAGGTTCTGCTCGAAGGAAGGAGATATTGGTCTACCCCGGTCACGTCCTTCTGAAAGCAGAGATGCGTCCTTCTGTGTGTTTCTTCCACAGAATGTGGAAGGTCGCGTCCTTCAGATTTAAAGGACACGTCCTCCGCAAGTCTGTGAAATTTTTGCAATTCATGGTCACGTCCTTCATTTGGCATGGATGTGTCTGTCCCGTTGTTGTTCGGTCCTTGTAGATGATGATTCTTCTCTTTCGACCTCATAGTGTCTCTCGTTCAAGTTCTTGGTAGTACTTCTTCAAGCTCCCTACCATTCCTCAAGGTGACGGCCTTCACATGTTCTCGCGGATTAATCTATGTATCGCTCGGTAACCCTCCTTGTTGTTGTAAGTTCAATGCTTGAGCAAGCTGTCTGACTTGATTTTCCCAGTTCCTAATTGACGCGGCTTGGTTTTTAATCATGGCGGCATGATTCTCAATTATGGCTTCTTGCTTTTTACTCATTGCATCTTGATTTGTCATGTACTTCATCATTTGCTCCTCAAAATTTGACTTATTTTCTGGTTATGGAGGTTTGGGTTGCTGAAATCCCGGAGGTTGGGTCGCTCGAGTGTCCACCGCTTGTTGCCCTTTCCATAAGAAGATTGGATGGTTCCTCCACCCTGGATTGTAGGTCTTGGAGGAGGGATTGTTCCTTTGATTTCCTAGAAAATTGGCTTCCTCTATACTAGTTGAACATTGATTTGTTAAGTGCTCATTGCCACAAATATCACAACCCCTTAATGTACCTTGAATAGAATGCACATTCGTCGTCTCGAACTTCTTGGCTAACGCCGATATCTACGCTTGAATAGATGTGAGTGCATTAAAGTTCATGAATACCAGCTACTTTCTTACCACTTACCTGGTCGAATGATTAACTCGGCACACAAGTCCCCCTCATGGTCTCTAGAAGCTTTCTTCCTTCCACATATGATTTTCGTAGGAATGATCCATTCGATGCTAAGTTAAGGTCCTTGCGTAGTGATTTCGTTAAACCATTATAAAAGGCTTCTAGTTGTCGTCATCATGGTACATCATGATATGGGCATTGAATTAGCAAACTCTTGAAATGCTCCCAAGCCTCCACAAAAGATTCCATCTCACGTTGATTAAAGGTGGTGATTTCATTCCTCATATGTGCAATCTTTGATGGTGGGAAGTATTGGTCTAAGAATGCTTCTTCCATTTGTTCCCAGGTGGTAATTGATCCCATCGGCAAAGAATTCAGCTAACTCCATGCTTTATCCTTCAAAGAAAAGGGGAATAGCTTCAATAACACCGCATCACGGGGCACTCCATTTTGCCTGAAGCTGTCGCAGGTACTCAGGAACTTACTTAAATGCTCATGTGGATTCTCACTTGGTGACCCTCAAAACATCACTAAATTTTGAATCATTTGCATCACTGATGTTTTTATCTCATATTCTCGGGCTTGGATTGCAAGTGTGACAATACAGGACCGGTTGAAATGTGGTTTTGCTGAAGTGAATTCCACCATCGGCCTGTTATCAATATCCAGCTCACCCTCATTTTGTTGCCCTGAATGAGATTTTCGTCCATGTTGTTTTGTTGTGCACAAACTCTCTCACGAACTAGTCTATGAAAAGGCCTTTCGATCTCGGGATCAAAAGGTAAATTTTCCGTACTTCGAGTTCGTCGCATGCACCTCGCAGAGAAATAACAAAAGTAAAAAGTAAAAATTAAACGACTTGAACGTCAAATAGATAAAAGTGATGATAGTAGAAAAGTTTTTTCAAAATTGATTACCCGGGAGCGCCGCCAAAATTTGATCACGCTTGCCGAAGACGAAAAATTAAAATACTCTACGAAACCTAACTAACTTGTAGATAGGGCAAGTAGAGATCGTTCTCACAGAGAATCAACAGGGAAAACTTCTTAGCGGTCGCATGTTTAACTATAGCGAGGTCAAGTCAACAAAGATAGAATGAGAATAAAATCGAAAATAAAACGCAAGATAAAACGATAAATTAATCAAATGAGAAAAGCCTAGGATTATCAACTTCCCCTAACGAATTAAATCAACTCGTTCCTTTTGTTTTCCAGTTATCGAATTCTTAAGTTGTTAACCTTTACAGAATTATTATGAAGCTATGCGACTAGAAATTGATCCTTATGATCGAAGTTATATAGAGTTCGATTATCTCCTTACGCCTCTCCCGAGTACCCTAAGAGCGTATTCCCTTTATCAAGCTAATCACTCTATTCCTAGGCAATTAACTAGTGGGAACTCATTATGTATGAACCCTAAATGGCTACCTAAGGTGATCTAGTATATTCATATCCTTATCACGGATTAGCTATATTTTCCAACGTGACGCTAACTTAGGTTATCCAATCCAAAGCTTAACCTAACCAAATTTTCCAAGCCCGATTAGGTTGCCAGATAAAATTAATTGATGGCCAGTCAATTAATCGCATTAAGATCAAGATATGGATAAATAACCACACTAATTCGAATGACACGAAGAAAAGAAATTCACAAGTTCAAGAGAAAACGATAATGGCATAGAAAGCAAGGGGACAAAAAGAAGAGAAACGCCCTCCCGATCCTCAGATCTAGGAAGTAGTAGCCTTGTCTGAATCTTCACTTGAAACCTAGTCGTCACCTCCTCCTCCGTCTCCTGGTCAAATGTTTCTCCCCCAAAAGAATCGTCCCCCTCTAGGATTACACATGGGAAATATATAGTTTCTCTAAAAAGATTTCCTAATATTCTCCAAATCTAATGAGATTTAAAAAAAACTAAATAAAATAAAATAACCTAAAATGACTAAATCAGATAACTAATTGATGCTCTTTTCCATTAGAACGAACCCTCGAGGAGGGTTGAAGTGTTTGGACACGGATTTGAAAAGATTGTCGAAGGTCACGTCCTTTTAGCAGACGGACGTGTCCTTCAGATCAGAAGGACACGGCCTTCTGCTCTCTGGCCATGATCGCCCATCTTCCTCAATTTTCGTCCAACTTCAAGTTTTCCATTGTTCTCTTGTACCAAATCAAGACAAAACCAAGATGCATCAACAAGAGCAGTAATTTATCCATATCTAGACTCGAAATATAAGAAAGCAACAATTCATAATATAAAACTAAACTAAATAGAAAATGAGCCAAAACCTACTAAAACATTATCAAAACTCATATGACTAACCACATAAAGCACCGTTGAGACTATAAAATAATTGTACTGTAGTAGAGTTATCAACCCCACATCATTCGTCAATTATAGTGAACACAGAATCCGTCTGCTCACAAGGCAAGACTCGACATATCATACAACAAAATCCAATATGCCATATTTCTCGAAAATATTTTTCACAAGAATGTAGCAGACATGTCAAAAGAACTTTCAAGAATGACATCACATACTCATACATGACATCATTTGTGCCTAAAACAGACGAAACACAACACATACAATCTTCCACGTGACCACACCGACATTACATATCAAAAATTCGATTTCAGACAAAACCAACTTACCTTGTCCTTTCCCTAACCACCTCAAAATTGAACCCACTGGTCATTCCATACATCCAATCACACATGCACTCAAGCTCAAGTCCAAGTCACAGTTCATTTTACTCGTCATCATCAACAATGCAATAACTAGCATCAAACACATGCACACAATGCATCAAACACAAGAAAATGACATATATCAAGTGCAATGTGATGCAATGCAATGCCTTCCATGAGATGCACTCCGCCTTACATTTTTACATACCTCTATATTGGTGGCGGAAACTCGTCCCTCTTCGGATTCCCACTGCACTCCTCTGTTGCAAGACCACCACTCCAACACCATGGTAAGCCTTCAACGGGCCTCAATCGGGCATCATTACCTCCAAATTTCTATGGGGCGTAGGCCTCTCAAAAGGAAACATGTGCTCAATTCACACAATCATGCATATGTCGTCCAAACATCAGGGCTCACAATTAATACAACCCGTGCTCAGTTCACATAATTATGAATACGTGAGCGAACAATACAGCTCACACTCATTCCACATGTATTCGCTTCACACAATCAGTGTGACCATTCCTCATGCGCACGTGATGACTCATTAATCCATCTCATAACAATGTCATTGCAAACGATAACTCGCGTGAACGCATCACATTCGTCGAACTAAATCCAACAACAACACGTGCACGACCACAATGCCATGTTACATGCGTATAAAATCAGCTCGTATTATCATCTTGGCAAGACCACATAACGGCAACTTCGGGGAACACATTGACACGGACTATCACACATTAAGATACATAACACAACCCTTGGGACGACTGTAGATGCCCCAAATTCAGTCACCATACTTATTTCGACTTCTCTTTCTAGCCTTTACGGATAAAGATGTTAAAATTAAATTCCATCAAAACCTGCCTTCTACGGTCCATCCGACACACGGACAATCTGAGTATCATCAAGATCCTTCCTTATGTAGGAAACAAGAAGTTAGGTACAATTGACCAATCCTATACACAATCTCATCCATTCATGAAACATTACGAGTATACTGCTTAGGCGAGATAAAGAAAGGAAAGAAAAATCAAAACAAAACTTAGCTCTCATGTTGCAACAGAAGCCAAAATGGCCAGCCCTAGTCGGCGTTCTTTTTAAAGAACAGAAGACAAGAAGAAAAGTTTGCTTGCATCTGCTAAGACTCGTCAAGAAAGTGAGGCAAATCCAATCAATATCAACCTGTAACCTACAAGTTTAATCCCAACTGGTCTTGCTTCTAGAGGATAAAATCCAACATTTTTGGCATGGGAGCATCATCTATACTCACAAGGTGAAGCCAAATGGAAAACATGCATATTCCGAAAATAATTCCGTTAATTACAGATGCCGCAAATTGCCAAAGAAGCTTCAAGACATTTCAGCAAATGCATCTGCTTCTCTCGCGAAAGTTTCCTTGCCATCATATGAATAGAGGATTTTGATGAAGAATTGGAGGCATTTTTTTCCCTTGACAAGAAGGGGATGGTCACAAGCTAGCCGGAGACGCAAGAGCATCAGCAAAATGTTCACATAATTTTCTTTGACAGTCACAGTACCAGCAGCTGCATATTCCTAATCCAAGAATGCCATCTTCAGACTTCCAGACTTATATATTAAACATGTAAGAACAATGAACTCATAGCAACTAAAGGAGTTAAGGGAAATCAAATTGGAGTTTGTAACTCCTGCATACTTCAAATTGAGCACGTGAATCAGCTTCGAGTTTCAAGTAGAAGTCCTGCTCCTCCTGCGAGAAGTCCACCTTTTTTCAGTTCTACAGATTTAGGTGGTAAGGTAATGATGGGTTCACCATCAAGAAGAGTGCCTACAGTAGTCGGCCAGGTGAAGCAAACAGTCATAAACCCCACCTACAGACCGCCATTCAAGAATACCCCTCCTCACCAGCCCGTTGGTGAGACACCTCCTTGGGAACTTCAAAGCTACTATTTCCCCGCCTCCCCCTACTTCTTCCTTCTAACCCGAGCCCTGAGGACTTCCTTTTTGGGGATGGCCTTCGTTTCGTCTGTTTTTTCTGGCTTCCTCCTTTAAAGAGCCACCTCTCGGGGGATCTTAAAAAAGAGGACAGAGAACCATAAAAAAGCTCGACTCCACCCCCCCTTTCTCCGAAGCCTTCCTGAAAGAAATTTGCCTTCGATCTTCATTTCTCCTCCGTTTCACCACAGAATCTCTGCTAGCGTTCCCATCCCTCAATCGATCCTAACCAAGGTATACACCATGGAGATAATGACCCTTCGGCCTCGCAGCCGCAACAACCGCAACAGCAACAACAACAGACTCTATAGCAACCGTTCCAGCAGAAGCAGCAACCACGGGTCTCTCCGGTACAGCGACAACAACAACAAATTCAACTGATGCAGCAGCACTATCCTCAGACGCAGTCACAACTCCAACTATCCTGCGTCCCTTCGAGTGAGCCAGCAGACCAAGGCTCGGAAGAAGACCGACTACGACAAGCAGCTGTGCCGCCTCCTCGACGAGTACGCCCAGGTCCTCATCATTGCCGCCGATAAAGTCGGTTCCAACCAGCTCCAGAACATCCGCAGGGGGGCTCAAGGGAGAACTCCATCGTCCTCATGGGCAATAACACCATGATGAAGCACTCCATCAACATCCACGCCGACAGGATCGGCGAATCCTCCTCCGACGCTCACACCAACTGCACCAGTTTCCCAACTCTTCCCGCTGGCGTCTCCCCAATCCCCGCTATTGGAGTCCCATCAACACAACGCTCACTCCGGACACTGTTGAATGAAGACGGCGCCACAGCTCCGTCCCGGCTCCAACAAACGACGACCCCGAACCAGACGACGTAGGGAAGATCTCCGCCCTCTCCTTCTTGACCTACTTCGCCTCCTGACGTGATGTTCCTGCCCCCCGCTGTCCCTCTCCGCCAACCTGTTGCTTTGGAACCCCAGGCATTCCCAACTCCGATCGCGACTGACGCTCTCTACGGCAACCAGCCTGCACCTCGCCAGCACGATGAACCCACAGCAGACATGGCCTCCCCCACGACCGACCTCCTCTCTGCGGGTCTTCAGATGAACGGCCTCCCCCCAACAACGTCAGCACCAGGCCCCATCTTTCACTAGTTCCAGTCCAGGCGAGATGGTGGGTTCAGCCCCGACCAAGGTGCTACCACTTTGAATCTGGTCATCGACGAACTCAGGGACCAGACCCCTTTTCAGCATCCTCCCAGCAACCCGAATCCTTGTCGCTGCTGTTGTTGCCCGTGGCTCCGCTGCTGTCCTCGCTGACGAAAACTCTCTCTGACCCCGGCAACCCCTGCTCCAGTTATGGCGACCCACAGTCGTGAATCCTCAACCTCCTACCAGCAGAAAAAATCGAGCCCCCCATTTTCTTCTCTCCTCCCTCCAGCCTCGACGGCAACCAGCATCCCCCGCCGACTGGCTGCGCCCAGATCCGTCGGATTCGTGTTCGCGTAGAAGACGGACCACGTCGGAAATATTTGACAATTGGACTCACAGGGAAATGTATGTGGTCGCCAGAAAAATGAATTTCAATGATAAAAGACACGACTGTATAAATTCAAAGTTTCGAATGAGAACTTAAAAGCTTACAGCCATAAAAATGAACGAAAAGGGGTGATGCGGCTGATGTAGGCATCGTAGACTCGCTGCCGACGTCGTAGACTTGCTACAGTGCGCTGTAGACTTGCGTGATGGTGGTAGTGCTGGCGGAGGTTTGTTGCCTCGGTACCGGGTTGCTCACCGGGACGATGGAAGGTGGTGACCAAATAACCCAGGCCGAGGTATCTACTAAAATCTAAGGGCGACGAGCAATGCAAATCTGTGTTTGGCTGATTGATCGTGTTTTTCTCTGAGGGGAATCCCCTCCTTTTTATACTCGGTCTGTTACGACCTCCTGAGGATCTTTCAGACCCAACTCACCCCAGAATTTCGGGGCTAACTGATTCCCACTCATTTAAATGTGGATTCAGCTCCTCTGACTTCGGGTTTAACTGATTATCTTTAAGACGCGCGTTAGTGTTATGCGTGGGTAACAAGTTCCAATTATCTCGGGGCCATGGAACCGTTTTCTTTTGACACGTGTCTCTTGCAGGCGCAGGCCCGTAGATTTCGTGTTTCAAGCGCAAGCCTGTAGACTTGGTGTCTTCCAGAAGCGCAGTCTTGTAGACTTCCCTTGATTACAAAGTTACTATATTACCTCTGTTGACTTCTCCCTACAGGCACCGGCCTAGTATATGGTTATGGGCTTTTGTGGGCTTTGTTGAAGTTAGGCCTAAAATTTCCATAGTGTCAACATAAGCCCCCCTTTTTTGCTGAGGTGACTTCTGTCGCCTGAGCACAGTTGTTGATTATCTTTGGTTTAAAAGGAGAACGTTTCATTTCCCTCCTTTCACTTGCGACGTACGCATTAGACTTCTTCCCTTCATAATCTTGCTCTCTCGAAAAACCCTAGCCTTCTTTTCAAAACTCCTCCCATGTCGACCCTTGCTTCTTTCCAGTGGCACCAACAACGTGCTGGCCCTTCCGGCGTCGTCCGGACTTCAGACGGCCGAGGCCTAGCCCTGGGTCCCGTTCTTGACTCCGCACTCTTCCCCGACCTTGTCTCTCACGAGTATTTAATCACGGAGTGCTAAATCCCTGTCTGCCGGGAGGGTTTTGTCGACCCACTTGGTTGGGAGAGGAAGAGCGGCTTCCTGTGCTTCCCCTCCGTGGACAAGACCCTGGTACGGGAATGGTTCTCCCGTTGGCAAGAAAGGTTGGAAAGCAAGTTGAAGGTCTGCGGGATTTGGTCCTTCCTGAAGCTTTCTCTGGTCGCAAAACACTGCGACCCGCGGGTATGCGCCAGTCTCCTCCCCTTCTGGAATAGCTCAGTTAACTGCTTCTACTTTCCAGAAGGTCCGATGACTATCACATTGGAGGATATCTATTTCCTGACGGGCAGTTATGTAGCTGGGACTCCCGTTTGTCTCTACCCCCTGGATAGTGACTACAATCCAACAGGGATGCTCCAGATTTTGGACACGGCGACGAGACACCTCCAATTACTTAAAGGTCGTCCTCTCTCTGCTTGGGGAAAGGCTGAAGAAGTGGAATTTTTTAGTGTGTGGCTGAGCAAGTACGTATTTTGCTTCCCTGGCAAGAGGGTGCCAAAGTTGGTTTACGGAATCGCCAATTTTTTGAGCAACGCTTCAAGCAAGGTAGCTTGGGCGCCCTTCTTGTTGGGTATTATCTATCAGAGCCTGCATAGGAATAGCTCCTGCACGAGCCCCTTCCCTAAATATCCGGCTGGTGGCCTTCTTTGGCTCGTGCACCTATGGGCTTGCATATGGATACCAGGACTTACAGGGTATCAGATGCCATCTGGTGCTATCGAAGTTGGTTGTTATGGAACACATATGCTAGAGGCTTGCTGTTACAACAAGAGCCAGTGGTTGTATGCCTCAGTGACAGGACATATGAGGCATATTGTCGACGCTGGGCGAGGGGAACGCCGTAATTGGGTTCCGTTCCCTGTCAGCCACCCTGTTCTGAAACGTCGAAAGAAGCTGGTGTCAAGCCTATATTGGGACTCTGTGCTGACTAGCAGGGACTTGGCGTGCGCCACAGAGGCAGGCTTCAGTTTTGAAGTCTATAATCCCCAGCTCTGTGCAAGGCAACTGGGCTTCATCCAAAGCTCCGCAGTTCCTTTTTCCGACACCTTCAACGCCCCAATCCATACTCGGAACAGCTGCGTCTTATCAAAGGATTCTCTTCAAGCCTCCTTGGCCCTCTTGTCGAGGAAGGCAGAGCTTCAGCATATGGTGTTCCCCCTTGAGAGCACCTCAGCTTATGCTACCGAAGCCTTCTCCATTCAGTGGGCGCTCACCTTTGGTGCCCTTCGCGGCAAGATGGCTTTCTTTGAGACTTCTGCTGAGCCAGATCTTTACCTGTCTACTGACATGATGCTGAAGTCTGGTCAGAAAATTATCACTGGTAAAGGAGGCTTTGAATTGTATATATATACTCTTAGAAAAGGTTTCATGTCTTCGTATTGGAATACCTCTTGATCTTTACAATTGTGATTACAGGTTCTGAAGATTCTTCTCCAGAGAGGAGCCCGACTCCCCAGGCTAGTCGCTCGGCTCGGCGACAGCAACCTCCTACCATGAAAGGCAAAAAGCCTAAAATTGAGGGGTAGCCTTCAGGGAAGCTTGGGAAGCGCAAGCGCAGGACCATATCCTCGTCATCTTCTGACTCGGAGAATACTCCGATATCTAAGCTGCTGAGGCAAACTCAGCTTGTCTCCCAAGGATCTGGTTCTGCTTCTCCCGGAACTCCAAGGTTGCTGTTGACTCAGTCTACAAGCCCCCCTTCAACGTATGTAATACTTCTTCTATTCCTTTAAAAGCCAAGAATGCTTACTGATTCTTATGATGTTTGGCTTTTCCTTCTCAGACAAGAAATGATGGCTTTGGTGCCTGTAACTTCTCCTGCGCCGGAGGCTTCAATGGAGTTTGAGAAAGATGTCAGTCTCTCCTTAGCAACGTTTTTTTTTGTCTTTCGAGAGTGGCCCTGTTTCTGTTTCTAACATTTAGTATGTTTTCTTAATCCGCAGGATGCCTCTCCTCCTAGTCCTCAAATCCCGACACTCGGGGAGGTGGATGTCGTCATTGCTGGAGCAGAGGTTGTAGTGCCGGGAGAAACAGGCGCTCCTGAAATCGACCCTTCTGTTGCTGCAGCGCCAATGATAACCTTGTCTGCGGCGGAAACCGCGGCTCTGGAAAAAGTTGGTACCTCGGGAGCCAATCTTGATGACGCTGCGCAACCTACTGTGACAGTAGTTGTCCCACCATCAATTGTGCCTACTGAGGAGGGTACCTCAGGCTGCCTTAGTGCTTATGACCAGCTGGTGCAGAATGTGGATCGCATCGGGAACCTTCTTCGTCTCGACAAGTTTTCTGAAGCCCAATTTAAGGAACTTCAGGGCCTAGTCGATGAAGTCGAACGCTCCCCGGCGGCCAATATCCAGATGCAGGTCGCTTGTGAGGACTTCCGGGCGCAATTCTGGACCGAATGGACAGCTTACCAGGCAGATTTTCAAGCGCTTGATGATACCTCGGCCAGGATTGCCCAACGACTCAAAGCCTAGGAGGAGGAGGCAGCTGACATCAAGCTGCTTAAGGAACAAAGGAGTGAACTATCTTCCCAGCTTTCCCGAGTACAGAACAGAATTAAGGAACTCTTGGATTACGAGGCCGATCTCAAAGATCGGGTCAGCACGATTGACTCCCTGCTCGATAATCGCCCTGCTCAAGCTTCTGTTCAGCAACACCGAGATGAACTAAAGTCCTGGTATCGCCAGCAGAACGAGCTTACTATAAAGCGGACCCGTGCCAAGGTTCTTACTTTCTTGTTTGTGGAGGCTGCTAGCTCACTGCCACAGTCTGGCACTAGGTGTTTGTACCTACGAGACTCTGCTCGTAAAAGAGCTTGATGTTAAATGTGGGCAGCATATGTTAAGGGGTGACCTCTCTTAAGCAAACTTGATTTATAACCTGAATATATTTTTTTTATTTCCATTTGTTCGCTGTAGACAATGCTCTGTGCACAAGTTCACAAGTCTACAGCTGTATGGACGTTTTTAAGACGCCTTTCTTTGCATGATTTCCTTCGCAATGGCCGGGAAATGCTTCTCCAAAGTTCTTTTGTGAGATTCCCAGATGGTCTTCTTGTATCGCTTCAGGAATTTCCCGTTAATTTTTAAAGGTTGCTTAATAGCTTCGAGAGTCGACAACCTATAGCTATTTGTTGAATAGGTTTCGACCACTCGATACGGTCCTTCCCAATTTTGAGACCACTTCCCCAAAATTTGGCTTTTCGTCTTTAAGGGTAAAACCATTTTCCAAACCAAATCGCCAACATGAAAGTGTTTATGAATTACTTTCTTGTTGTAGTGCCGGGCTATCCTCTGTTTATGTGCCTCTAGCTTGTCTATGACCTCTAACCTCTTTTTTTCCAGTTCTTCCAAGGCTACATGCATGGCTTCATCTTGTAGGCAAGGCTGGGCGACACGAAGCGACTTATACCTCATTTCTATGGGCAAGATTGCGTCATGGCCGTAGACTAGCGCGAATGGGGTTTCTCCGGTACTTTCGCGTTTAGTGACCCTTAGGGCCCATAATGTGTCGTTTAATACCTCGTGCCATTTTTTTGGGTTGCATCCGATCATTCTTTGAATATTATTTTTAATCAATTTGTTGGACGCCTCGGCTTGCCCATTTCCTTGGGGGTAATATGGGGTAGAGTTCGAAATTGAGAAACCGAACTCTTCGGCGAATTCCCTTACCTTAGCATTGTTAAAGGCCATCCCATTATCCACCACAATATTCTGGGGAATGCCAAATCGATAAATAATGTTAGTCCGCAGGAAATCAATTACCTCACTGTGGTCAATTTTCCTGTGGACTTGTGCCTCCACCCACTAAGTGAAGTAATATGTTGCTACTAGAATGAACGCATCTCCCCGACTAGAATGGGGATGAATTTCTCCTATTATGTCTAGGGCCTAAGTCCTGAAGGGCCAAGGTTTGATTATGGGGGTGAGATGTGCTGCTGGAGCGCGGGTCGACGGACCATGTCGCTGACAGTCTTGGCATCCCTTAGCCATCTCGATGCAATTTTTCATCATTGACGGCCAATAAAATCCATGTCTACGGATAGTCCAACACATTTTGACTCCTGATTGGTGTGAGCCACAAAGACCTTCATGATTTTCTAGCATTATTGGAGTAGCTTCATCTAAGTCTACGCATCTTAAAAGAACTCCGTTTGCGTCCTTCTTATGGAGGACGTTATCTAAAAGGATGTATGTCAATGCCTGGACTCTGATCCGTTGTTTAACCTTTTGACTTGGATCCGATAAAAAATCTACGATTGGTTTCCTCCAATCTTCCTCTTGGTTCATGATGTCTACAGCCATGACGTCACTTCTTGGCTGTAAATGAGAGTCCATTTCTGTTAAACCTTCTGGCTTGATTCTCGCCCTGTAGCCCGAGGCTGATTGTGCTAAGTTATTGGCCATTCTATTCTCGTCACGATTTACGAAATGAAAAGCTATGTTTTCAAATTGTGCGACTAACCCTTGAACAATTTCAAGGTATGGTCGCAACTTTTCCTGACACGAAGATTCTTCGTTTACTTGGTTGATAACCAGCTGGGAATCTCCTCTAATTCGTGCTCGTTTCGCTCCCAGCGATAGAAGCTCTTTTAACACTGTTATTAATGCTTCATATTCGGTGGCATTATTTGTCAACGATGCTCGTAGACGAAAGGCCACCCTAATGTTTTTACCCATAGGGGACATTATATGGATTCCTATCCCAGTTCCATTTTTTGTAGATGAGCCATCGAACCATGCCTGCCATATTTCTTCGATCCTTTCTTCTTGGTCTATTGACTGGTCAGGGTCATGATCGGCTAGGAAATCGGTCAGCGCTTGTCCTTTAACTGACTTCTGCGATTTATACCTTAAATTGTACAGGGACAAAATCAGACTCCATTTGCTGATTCGTCCGACTAGTAAAGGGCTTTCAAAGAAGAATTTAATTATAGGCGACTTAGAAACCACGTAGACTTCTCGGTTCCCAATGTAGTGTCTGACCTTCTTTACGGCGTAAAATACCGATAAGCATAGCTTTTCTTTAGATGTATACCTGACTTCGATCGGGGTTAATAGTCTTGATAAGTAGTAGATGGCTCTTTCGCGTCCGTTTTCATCTACTTGTGCCATCATTGCGCCTATAGTTGTTTCGGTAGCCGCTACGTAGAGGATAAAAGGTTTCCCCTGTTGAGGAGGCATTAAGACCGGTGGATGCGTCAAATATTCTTTCAAAGCATTAAACGCTTCTTCATGTTCTTCGGTCCATCTATAATCTTTCTTCCCTCTCAGGAGGTTAGCGAAAACCTTCGTTTTTCCCGCAACATTTCCAATGAACCTGCGCAAGTAATTAACCCTTCCCAAGAAAGCCTGCAGCTCCTTTTTGCTCCTTGGGGCCGTTAGGCTCTGAATAGCTTTCACTTTGTTTTGATCGACTTCAATGCCACGTTGATGCACTAAGAAACCTAAAAAATGCCCTGCCATAACTCCAAAGGCGCACTTGAGAGGATTCAGCTTCAGTTGGTGTTTCCTCATCTTCATGAAGGCGTTTCTTAGATGTTCGATATGTAGTTCTTCCTTCGTCGACTTGACCACTATGTCATCGATGTAGACTTCTACCGTTTTTCCTAGATAAGCATCGAATATAGCGTTCATCGCTCTCTGGTACGTACCACCGGCATTTTTCAATCCGAAAGGCATTACCACCCATTCGAAAATGCCCAAAGGGCACCTGAATGCCGTTTTGTGAATATCCTCCTCTGTGATGAAAATTTGATTATAACCCGAAAAACCATCCATGAAAGACATGACTTGGTGGCCCGCGGTTTTATCTATAAGGTCATCTGCGACGGGCATTGGGTATTCATCTTTGGGAGTGGCGCGATTTAGATCTCTAAAGTCTATGCAGACTCTAATTTTTCCATTTTTCTTTAAGACCGGTACGATATTAGAGATCCACTCCGTATATCGTGATGTTCTTATTATCCTGCTCGAAAAGGTTTTTTGACTTCCTCGAAAACCAGATGCGTTACTTCTCTAGACATACGTCTTGGAGCTTGTTGAACTGGTTTGAAATCCTTCTTGATGGGTAGAGCATGTTCTACTAGTTTGCGATCTAGCCCTGGCATCTCGGTGTAGTTCCAGGCGAAGCAGTCTTTAAACTCTTTGAGTACATCCTTGATTGATTCAAAGAATTCTTTATTTGCGGACGAACTGATAAAAAGATTCCTAGGAGAAGACTCGCTACCTAAGTTAATAGTGACCAAGGGGTCACATGGAGTCAACAAAGACTCGCGATGCTCACTACCACCTAGACTGGTAGACACGGGCTTATTACATGCATCAGGCGCTCTAAGGCCTGTTGAGTTTATTGATAAAGATGACGTAGACTGATCCTGAGGACGTCCTTCCCTGTAGACTCGGAGCCGCTTGAGGACATCAGCGACTGTCGCATTTTCCTTTTCACTCTGGCCCATAAGTCTTTTCTTTGAGGAGTCTGTTGGGCTCCAACTCCGCGCCAGGGTTCTGCTGGCTTTCCAAAGCTCCTTCTCCTGCGTGGCCATTCGTGCTCCCCTCAGCGGGTTTCTCCCCTGAATTGACTTCTTGCAGGACTTCCTCTATGTCCTTGTCAGTGAACTCATCTCCCCATCCTGTTGGAACAATCGGGCCGGACTCTGGCTTGGGGTGCGTTGTCCCGTAGTCTACAATATAATCGAATTTCCAGGAGGGTTGACCAAGGGGGCCGACCGTGGGATCACCCAGCTCATACCGCTGATGCAGGGTCAGGTCCTTAATAGTCTTGCTTGTTTCTGCATGCAAAACACCTTTGTCACAACAGGAGTACGCATCAGCTTTCACAATCTCAATTTCAGAATCAAGCCACAATATTAGCTCCCTATGTAGTGTAGACGGGATGGCGGCGGCCTTATGAAGCCAATCACGCCCTAGTAAGGCATTGAACGTGGGGACTATGTCTATTACGAAAAAGGCGGTTTCTTTCTCTTGTCGCCCTACTCCCAAAAGTACCGAGAAAACTCCCAAGCATTCGGACTTCCTGCCATTAAAACCACTCACTGCGACATCGGTTTTAACCAAATCATGGAGTTTATATCCAAGCATTCTAAACTTGGAAAGAGGCAGTACGTTTATAGTGGCTCCGTTGTCTACTAAGACCCGGCTCATCAAAGTACCATCGAAGATAGCAGTAATATACAAGGAGTGCATATGCTGCTTCATGCTATCTGAAGGCTTTCTTAGCCAATGAAGCGGGAAACCAGGTGGGTAAGGCGAAAGACGGGAGAGAGGTGGCTTACCCCTCGGAGTTTCTTCGTCTTTTGCTTTGGCAAAGTCTGCAGGCAGAGTAATGGTATTGCAACTGACAATCACTTGTTTTCCACCATTAGCGTCACTCGGGATTTCACTCCGAAGGGGGGTGTAGTCAAAGCTTTAGCGTGGCTCTTCCGAGTGATCTGTAGACTCGATGCGCTTAGCCTCCCTATTTGGTTCCTTTGTGCGCGTCTTGATAGGCGAGATTGCCTCCGACGGGGCAGGCCTAGGCCTCTTTGCGATGTGGCTTAGACGTCTATCCCTTCTTTTCCGAGCCTGTGGTGGCAAACTTGCTCTGCCAATGGCTTTCTGCCAAAATTTCGAAGGGTTAACCGCCCTGACCATTCTTGATTTCTTAGAATCAAGTGGGGTTCGACATACCTCCACGAAATCTCTAGCGACTGGGTCGTATCCCAGGACCGTGCACGTTGCCTCCTGTTGCATTTTTGAATGGTGTACGAGGTCATGATTACCTGTGGTCGCAGGGTGAGCAGATTGGACTATGATCTCCCCATTTGCTGATAAGTCTACCAGCTTAAGGAAGTAGTCTACGCAGCATGCCGTACAGAGCTGTGTGATTAGGATCCTGTTTCGCCCTATTAACTTGCACTTCTGGTACAGAGCTTTTCGTCTAGGAACTGGGCTATTGCTGGTCCCATCCGGATTGCCTAGGCATCTACTTTGTGCGTTCCGTACCTCGGTTTGGAGCCTCTTCTCTGTGCCTCGTTGACTTGTCGCGCTTTATCAGGTGTGTTTGCTTCTAAAGCCATCGGATGGGTTTCGCTAGTGCGACCACTGTCCACTTGCTTTGCCCTATGCTGGGTTGACGGGTCGTCAAAATCCGAATGTCGCCTGGGGTGCTCCACGACACGGGGTTGGTGTTCGGGTGTTCTGCCTCGACCGTGAGGACCACCCCTTCCCCCTCGGGTTGTCGGCCTGCGCTCTAGACTTGGAGGGCTCTTGAGCCTCCTCTGTAAATTGATCGGGGGTGGACCTGCCCCCGGGGAGCTTATTCCCATCGCAACCTCTTCCAGCGGGGTCAGGTCATACCAGGTGTCACCCTGATTGTTCTGCAGGTATTTCCTAAAAGTGTTGCACCTATCGGTGGTATGCGTATCATCCATGTGCCAGCAGCAGAGGTTTCCAGCGATTGCTTTGGTTGGGTAGGTGATCACCCCTTTGTCCGCTAGTCTACGGAACAGGGCATTTGCTACCACAGTTTCTCCAGCTACCTTCGTACCCTGTAGAGAGAAACTAGTATCAGCTTCTACAAGATTTATGTCTACATCAGAAATATCGAACATATATATAGTGATTTCATCATCGAAAGGCCTGTCGTCGACCATAGTGACTTCGTCGACTTCCGGGAAGCATAATTCTTTTGCCTCTATAAGGTCTTGAATTATGTTCCTGAATGACAGATAGTCCCTAGTCGTATGTGTAAACGACCCATGCCACTTGCAATAATTCCTAGACTTTTCCTTATCTGTCTGGGGGGTTCTATGCCCTGACTTTTGCTTAATTCGTTTTCGCTGGTAGAGCCAGTCGAAAATTGCATCCGCTTTGTCTACATCAAAAGAATACTTTCTTTCTTCTCCCGTTTTTTGAGATGCCTTTGCCTTAGAGTTCTTCCTTGCTAAAGGCTCACAGACTGTCGCCTCTCCTTTTACAAATTCGGCCATGTCTACCTCAACAGTCTCTAGCTGGTAAGTGCGCGTAGCCTGGGCCTCTTCGATCAACAGCTGGTGATATTCAGTCGCTCTCCTGGCGAGATCGTAAAGATCAGCGAACCTTACTCCCTGCAGTTTCTTTTTGAAGGGAATCGACAAAGCGTTTAATGCCACCATCAGTTGATCCCTTTCTGGAATCGCTGGTCTACACCGGAGTAGCACTTTTCGTAGGCGCATCAGAAACTGCCCTGGATGTTCCCCGGCGGCTTGTTTCAAGCGCATAACCTCGAAAATTGACAATGGTGTATCTAGGCGAGCGAACGCTTTCATAAAGCTAGACTGCATTTCCGCCCATGATGCCACCGATCCTGGGGGTAGACTAGCATACCACGTAAATGCATCGCCTGTGAGGGAGTTAGGGAACAGCTTCAATTTCCAAAAGTCGTTAGTCGCAGCTTCCCCGATTTGATGAGTGAACCGAGCTATATGCTCTAAAGGGGTCATTTCATCCTCCCCAGAGAAACGGGTAAAATCCGGTACCCTGTATCCTTTAGGCAGTGGAAAATCCCTATCAATGAACGCCGGGTAAGGGCTCCTGTAGAAACAGGAGTCGTCCTGTCTAACAGCCCCGGGCACCATCTGTTCCAAGACCTGGGCTATGGTCTCCCTCAAATTCGGAGGGGTTGGATAGCCAATTGGCTCGCGCGCAGGGTTCTGACCCCATCTTTCGGTGGCGCAAGGTGCTCTTTCGCTAGGCCTTGGCTGCTGTGAGTCTACAGAGGGTTTAGCGTAAAAACTTTCCGCTCGAGAAAAACCTCCTATATTTGGGGATTCTCCTGGTAAGTTTTCATCCATGGGGGCTTTCCCAGGGCGACGGGTAGGAACCGAAGGCGCACATCTGTTTGTTTCACCCTGGGCCTCACCGTATTCATCTATTGGGTTTACCGCATAGACCGCGTTCTGTATCCATGTCGCGGGCAACCGCGAAGACGTCGGTCTAGAAGGGGACATCATATCCCTGTTAGTGACCTCTGTAACAAACTGATTCTCGTGGTCCCAAGGGTTATCCACTTGGAATGACACATTCCTTTTTTCTGCTCGTCGCGCATCTCCCATGAAAGAACAATCTCATTCTACGGAGTTGCTCGGCTTCGCAGTAGGTTTTGGCCTATTTAAGGCGCTGATTTGCTTTAGGATCTGAGCCATGTTACTTTCTAGTCCGGAGATACGTCTATCGACCAAATTTCTCATATCACTGAACTCTTTGTGGAATTCGAGTCTGGATATGAATTCGGAAGGTGTATGTACCCCGAGATCAGTTTGACTAGCGTTCGCCTGACTGCTTAGAGTCACATCGTCCGCGTTTGTGTCTCCTTCTGCGGGAACACCGTCTCCATCTAATGGAGGTGGGGGATCTCGGCTAGCTCCGCTTCTGGTATTTTTTGCCATCAGCAAACGTGAAATATTTTCTTTGCTCCCACTGTGGTCGCCAAAGACGTGTTCGCGTAGAAGACGGACCACGTCGGAAATATTTGGCAATTGGACTCACAGGGAAATGTATGTGGTCGCCAAAAAAATGAATTTCAATGATAAAAGACACGACTGTACAAATTCAAAGTTTCGAATGAGAACTTAAAAGCTTACAGCCATAAAAATGAACGAAAAGGGGTGATGCGGCTGATGTAGGCGTTGTAGACTCGCTGCTGACGTTGTAGACTCGCTGTTGGCGTCGTAGACTCGCTGCCGACGTCGTAGACTCTCTGCCGACGTCGTAGACTCGCTGCCGACGTCGTAGACTTGCTACAGTACACTGTAGACTTGCGTGATGGTGGTAGTGCTGGCGGAGGTTTGTTGCCCCGGTTACGGTTGCTCGCCGGGACGGTGGAAGTGCTGGCGGAGGGTTGTTGCCCCGGTTACGGTTGCTCGCCGGGACGGTGGAAGTGCTGGCGGAGGGTTGTTGCCCCGGTTACGGTTGCTCCCCGGGACGGTGGAAGGTGGTGACCAAATAACCCAGGCCGAGGTATCTACTAAAATCTAAGAGTGACGAGCAATGCAAATCTGTGTTTGGCTGATTGATCGTGTTTTTCTCTGAGGGGGATCCCCTCCTTTTTATACTCGGTCTGTTACGACCTCCTGAGGATCTTTCAGACCCAACTCACCCCAGAATCTCGGGGCTAACTGATTCCCACTCATTTAAATGTGGATTCAGCTCCTCTGACTTCGGGTTTAACTGATTATCTTTAAGACGTGCATTAGTGTTATGCGTGGGTAACAAGTTCCAATTATCTCGGGGCCATGGAACCGTTTTCTTTTGACACGTGTCTCTTGCAGGCGCAGGCCCGTAGATTTCGTGCTTCAGGCGCAAGCCTGTAGACTTGGTGTCCACCAGAGGCGCAGTCTTGTAGACTTCCCTTGATTACAAAGTTACTATATTACCTCCGTAGACTTCTCCCTACAGGCACCGGCCTAGTATATGGCTATGGGCTTTTGTGGGCTTTGTTGAAGTTAGGCCCAAGATTTCCATAGTGTCAACAATTCGGAACCTCGCTGAACCAGCCACCGCGCCCCGAGCTTGAAGAACTCTTGTCTACCTCGCCTTGGCAGGATCCGAAGCAACGAAGGTCGCCTTCCCCTTCCCCCCCATGGAACCGTTCTCGTAAACAGAGGAAGACCGGCCTCCTTAGTCGGTGACACACGAACCGACTAGATCCGGACCCCCCCTTTCTCCCGGCTATAGCATCCAGGGCTTGAGGGAGCCATACGCCGCCTCACCTAGGCCTGACCAGGAGCAACGGCGGCCACGACAAGTTTTCCCGATGCCGACCCAAATCTGCGACATCGGCTTTCCCTTTCTCATACGGCAGCAAATCCCGATCGGAAATTGCCCCCCTCCGGCTACATGAGACTTGTCGCCCGTCTACCAAACTGTGGGATTTCCCACCACCTCCATGGCCGTCGAGGGAAGATTGTTTCTCCCACCTTCTCTCACGTTCACCGGATCGATCTGACGTGGGAAATGGTATGTTTTATTATTATTATTATTAATATTATTAATATTATTATTTTTCACGCGGGATGGCTTTAATTCTTTTGAATTCACGTTAGCCTTCGACATGTCCAATTACACTAAATTATTTAATAGCGTTAAGTCACTCATGCGTGTTATATCTTGTGGTTGCATGATTACTTGGGACGAAAATTCACCCGCCTTGAGCACATGCGCATTTTTAGGAAAACTACTAATTAATGTCTATGACTAGGTGATAATTTTTTTTCGTTCATATTTTGCATTGGTGATTTTACTTGTGATTATTTTTCTCCCATTTTTTTCGTTTGTTTGCACAAAAACACGACAAGAAATATGAATTTTTTCGACGCATCAAAAACCGGCTCAAGCACTTCAAACCGGTGAGATAAGTTTTAGTATTATACATGTCCTTTCCATCCTCTGTTTTGCATGTAAATAATCGAGAATTAGACAACCAATGCGGCATATTCTGACATATCGGAGGATCGACATCAACGGACTACAAAATGCCCCATTTAATTCAACCATTTCAAATGGTAAGCCATGCCTTACCGTTTCAGTTTGGTTAAATTTATGTCAATTTAACTGTTACTAAAAGCTTTGCAAATTTCTCTCCTTTTCTTTATTTTGCATGTAAAACAATGATGAAATCATTACCAAGGGACTCCATATTTCGACATCACGAAATTTCGACATCACGAAAGATCAACATCAACTGGCCACACAACGTAACGTGAGTATCATTCTTACCCACTCAGTTAATTCTAATTATTTAACATGTCTTAATTAGAATTTTCTGGCCGTCATTTCCATCATTTTCTCCACTGCATTCTAGTTTGATTTTCATGAAAATCAACCGAGCCTCACAGGAATTTGGCAAGACGAATTTCGAACACTAAAGGCTCGAAGGCGTGTGTAACAAATCGCGTGGGTTGGATCTACCGCGGCCTAAAAACCGTCGGTTCGAAGTAAAGCTGCCTCAACCGTCATTTCAGGTACAAACGGGAGGTGCGGGCCTTCCCCGAAACAAATTGCATATTCACCTATAACGGGCTGCAGGCCCAAGTGCATAGGTCCGCAGTCACCATCCTTTGCCGCCCCATTTTATCTCAATAATTGTTTGTGTTTGTATGCATGTCGTTAGGCAACTTAGGTTTATTACCGCATGTTGGTGTAAATCAACAAACATGAGTTCGGGTCCAACGCCTGAATCGAGTCCAACGCCAGTAAAACAGTTACACCGGATCGGGTCCGATGCCCGTTAACCAAAAGCAAACTTTTGGAGCAAACGTCACCTATTCGCATGTTTAGATATAAGAGCTACTAAATAGGAATCTCCGAATCAAACTGTTTTTCCGACTTAAACAGTTTTAAAAATAAGTCGGTGGCGGCTCCGTAATAGATTACCTAGGTTAAGCAATAACAACCATTTTTACGGAGTCATCATGGATGAGGGAAGGGAACACGAGCTGCTCTCGATCCTCCTGAATATTTCTTCTTCGGATCATGCTCCGTCCATCGCCCTTCGCCTTCCCAAAGAACATGGAGACAACGGGCGAGGGCCCGAGCTGGCCCGATTAAGAATTGAGGGAGGATTGACCTTGGTTTTCTCTGCAGCGCCTGGACGTTCAAGTCCTGGCATCGATCGGAGGACACTTTGGGGAGCGGCCTCGGATCCTCGTCTCGTCCATACCGTCACGTGTGTGGTAGGTTGGAGGGCGCACGTACGACTACCCATTAATACGTCGACTCGACTCCATTTACCCCCAACCTCAAATTCACACAACAACGACAACAAAGAAACAACCCGTTATGCATCAACCAACTCTTCGTTCCTATACGACAATAGTATGGCCCAATCTAAGTATAATATACCTCTGGACAGTCTCGCTCGATATCGAGGGACGTATCCGTCAAGAGCTAACTCGGAGATCTCCTTTACAGGGGTGGGGTGTGGAATATACCTTACTGTGTCTCCATCCACCCTCCCTTTCGATTTCATGCTCACCAATCTCCTCGTCTCCTTTTGGTTCGCCCTTTTCGAGCCTTTTGTGTGTATCTTTATACACCAAACCATCGGTGATCCACCTTTCTAGAGCCCCTAACACACCCGCGACTACACTATGCTCCGGATCTAACCTTCGTATGAGCTTCACAGCTTTGGCGACTCTCCGTCAATCACCATTTCTTGTCCTCTTTCCCTTTTCTCTCGTCTCTCCTTCTTCCTTTCCTTTTCTTTCTTTCTTCCTTTCCCTTTTCCTTCCTCTCTCTCACCCTTTCTTTTATTTTAAAAGGAAAAGGGAAAGAGCTTATGTGGTCTCTCTTACACCACTCAATAATAATAATTTTATTAATTAATTCAATAAGCTTTGAATAGTCTTCTTACATATAAGTGCATATTCAACCACATTATCATGAATTCATTTCTCATCAATAATTTGCCCACGGTCATAATTCACGTATACAGATACAAATTATACCTTAACCTATGCTAATGCTTTTCGAAATCAAATATTAATGTGAATGAGTCAGGACATTCTCTTTCCCTCACCTTAGTATCCAATATCAAGAGTATTTCGCGTACATCTTCCCATAATGTAATAACACACCACACTCAACAACCAACAAGCAACAACCAGCATACCATACTCACCAGTAGTACTTTACAAACTCATACATCCAATCAACATCACATAAACGGGACAGGCTTTTTGGGACGGTACATGGAATGTCTCCTCATAGTTGTTGACTGAGGTCTTAACTGAGAACCAATCCCTTTGTTGAATGATGGAGCCTTCATCATTGGTCAAGTTTCCAATCTCCTTGCTTGTTGTTGCTCTATCTTATGAGCAAGCCCTCGAACATCATCATAAGTACAATATAGTTGCAGTTCGATGATCTCGGAATATGAGGCTTTGATGCCCTCAAGTTTCTTGTAATCATCTGCTCCAATACTTCTTGTACTTTACATTGGAGATTCGGTCATTCAAACCCTCTCGTATACTCGGGTACTCCAAGAATCTAGTGTAAAGATTGCAACTTGATGAATAGGACTCGTCTTTAATGCTCAGGCAAGAATCGCTTTGTCGTGGCTCGCTTCATCTTCGACCAAGATCGAATCTTGTCACTATCTTCTCGACATCATTTTTGGTTCAGGTTTTCCTACTAGAGGCTAGCATATCGATGAAGTTTCAAGGGAACCATCACCATTCTACCCTCCGGAACTTCATCATAGTAGAAGATGTGCTCCGTGGTAACCAGTCGATGAACTCTTTTAGATCGAGATTACCCTAGAACTGGTGATATTCCGCAGATTATTGGTGAAACGGTCGACGAACTCTTTTAGTCGCTGATATTGTTGGTGATCTTCCGCAGGACACTTGAATTGATACATTGAGGTATGCTCCTCTCGGATCTCCTCCACTCGTCAGAGATTATCATCAATATCATTGTCATTGTCATCGCAACCATGTAGGATTAAGCATGTAGAGTCCTCAAAACTTGAAGTTGATGTTGGAATTTCTCGATCTGTTGCTCCAAACTGGCAACGTTTGCATCGGTTCGGGATTGTCGGCCATCTTCAACCTCACGCTCCAATAAGAAGATGATACGAAGACAAAGAAAACAAAAGATAATTATACGCCCTCAATGGATACTGTAGACATTAAAAGTTATTGGGTCTTAATTATAATGGATTATAGACCCAATTATTAAAAGTGGGCTTGAAACACAAATGGATCCATGGAATAATATGTTAGGGTCTCATAAAAGCCACAAGCCCAATCCAAGCAAAAGTGTTTTGGGCCGAAATAAGCCCAAATTCAAGTCCGACCCATGGCCCGATATATGAGAGGTTGCCTAATATGGGATGACCAATTTCCTAATATAAATCGGCCCTGGAGGCCTATAAATAGAGCCATTTTCATTCATTCAGGACACAACGATATACTACACACATAGGTGGAGAGAAGACTTTTGAAGCTCTCGAAGACTCTCGCCGCCTCCTGCTCGCCGAAGCTCTGCCGACGTCCATCGCCCGGTGTTCTTCTGCAACGCGCCTCGAGGTTCTGCCGGATCACGCCCAAAGGCCCCGACAACTTCATCAAATTACCGAAGCTCTACCGGATCACGCCCAAAGGCCCCGACGACTTCATCAAGATATCGAAGCTCTGCCGAATCACGCCCATAGGCCCCGACGGCTTCGTTAATATTTCATCCTGAAATTCTGCCGGATCTCAGGATCATCACCCATCAACCGTTATTCTTCGAAGATCGAATCAGAGGAATCACGTGTTTCATCCGTGACTAGAGACAGAACCCGCTACATTTTTCATACGACAATTTGTACGCTGATATTTCCCCGCGATTATAGAGTCGACCCATGGCCCAGATCATGTGAGAGGGTTGCCTAATATGGGATGACCAAAATTTCCTAATATACAATGGACCCTGGTATGGACTATAAAAATAGAGCCCTATGTTTCGACTTTCATGTCAGGACACACACGATGATATCATTACACACATATATGCGAAGAGAACGGACTTTATTGGAAGCTCTCGATTAGAGATACTTCTCGGCGCCTCCGTGCTCGCCGAAGCTTGCGACGGTCATTCCGCCCCGCGGTGTATCATTCACTGCAACCGCGCTCTCACGAGTCTCTTCTGCCGGATTACACGCACAACAAGGTTCCTCCGACAACTTCATCAAATTACCGAAGTCTCACCGGATCCCGCCCAAAGGCCCGACCGACTCATCAAGATATCGAAGCTCTTCCCGAATCACGCCCATAGGCCCCGACGGCTTCGTTAATATTTCATCCTGAAATTCTGCCGGATCTCAGGATCATCACCATCAACCGTTATTCTTCGAAGATCGAATCAGAGGAATCACGTGTTTCATCCGTGACTAGAGACAGAACCCGCTACATTTTTCATAACGACAATTTTACGCTGATATTTCCCCGCGAGATTTTAGTGTTCACAAATTTCTGGCACGCCCAGTGGGACCATTTTCTTATCTCTCTCATTTGAGCTTGAGGAATTCACATGGCACCCAAGATGATTAACGTCAAGAAATGCGATCGCATACAATCGACTTGCTGCTTTTCCTTCGCTCTCATCCGGGGCTCTTTCATCTGCTGAGTTTCCAAGGTTGGTCAAGGCTAGGACCATTGCTGAACTATATAAGGAGACTGAGGAATTGCTCAAGTCCGTCTCCCCAAGGCATCCGCATCTTCCAAGGATGTCACTGAAAAGAATATTCTTAATGATGGAGAGTCTCCAAATGGACTTATGCGCAGTCTGTCGCCATGACGCGCAAACAGGCTGAAGAGATAGAAGAAATGCTCAAGTATATCTCCCCTAAGACTTCCCCATCTTACAAGGATGTTCTCAAAGAAGGAGGCTCTCCAAAGTGGACATATGCCCAATCTGTGGCCAAAACTCGTAAACAAACCGAAGAAATTGAAGAAATGCTTAGAGCAATTTCCCCTAAGTCATCTCAACCAACTGCTAGTGACAATTCCTTCGACAAGGTTCTGATGTCTCCTATGCCGCAGATAAATTTTGAAAATATCTCGTCAAGTGACTCTCCAATCGGATTCCTCCCCAGAAGCAGATTCAACTAAAGGCTTCGAAGTCATGCCAGTGATGATGGCGGATACTCCTTCACTTGAAGATCAGGTTTCAGCTCTCACAAAAGACTGTGGATGCTATGATGCTTTTTATGAAAGAAAGAGAGCAGCAAATGGACTACATTGTCAAAAAGCTGGAGAGTAAAGAAACTGACAAAACGTCTATGGAGGAGAATTCGCGCACCCAAGTTGATAAGGGAAAGGGGGTCATGAATGTCGATGATTCGGCAAAACAAATGTCCAGTGCTGAAGATCCTATTCCAGCAAAAAGCGATGCTGGAATTAATAAAAGAGACAGTGAAGAGTGAGCTTGAGGGCAAAATCATCATCATCTTCGCCATATTATAAGCCTTACAGTCAGAGAATTGAAGGCCTCAAGATGCCCGTGGGATATCAGCCTCCATACTTCCAACAGTTCGATGGAAAGGGTAATCCACGTCAACATGTGGCCCACTTCGTTGAAACTTGCAACAATGCAGGCACAGATGGAGATTGGATGGTTAAGCAGTTTGTTCGCTCTCTGAAGGGAAACGCTTTTGATTGGTACATCGACCTCAAGCCAGGCACCATTGACAGTTGGGAACAATTGGAAAGGGAATTTTTGAAATCGCTTCTACAGCACGCGACGCGTGTGAGCATGATCGAGCTAACTAATACTCGCCAATGGAAGAAGAGCCCGTCGTTGACTATATCCAACGATGGAGGAATCTAAGCCTGAACTGTAGGGATCGTCTATCAGAGGAAACGTCTATCGACATGTGCATTCAAGGCATGCTCTGAGGAATTCGATATATTCTACAGGGGCTAAAACCCCGATCGTTCGAGGAGTTGGCAACAAAGGCTCATGACATGGAGTTTGAGCTTTGTCGGGACTAACATAAGTAACATTCCGCGATACCCGAGCCACCTAGAGGCTTACACCGGGGGGCCTACAAGATAGTTGATCAAGACGGGGTTCGAGTCGGACCGATCAACGGAAAGTTCTTGAAGCGGGTACTATGCCTGAAGAATAACGCTCCATGTCGCATGAGCTAAACTGCACGACCATAAAAAAAAAAAAGCAAAAAAAAAAAAAAAAAAAAAAGAGCAAAAAAAGTAAAAGTAAAAAAAAAAAAAAAATAATCATCAATGTAATACTCCTGTCCCGCACGAGTATAAATTGTGAATGGCTAAAATAAAATGTAATACTCCTGGCCCGCACGAGTATAAACTGTGAACGGCTAAATAAAATGAAATAATCATGGTCCACACAAGCTCCGAACCATTTTATTAAAAGGAAATGATTATTATAGTCCGATATAACATGGGAGAATAAAGTTCAAAGCATAATAAAAAAAAAGAGAAGGGCTCAAGGTTCTAGGGTAAATTGTGCAATCTCCTCGCGTGAGGTCTCGATCAACTCGCGAAGCTCTTCCAAGACTGAGAGATCATCGTCATGAACCACGTTGATTCCCTCCAAGGCAGCATGGATCCTTCAAGCTCCTAACCTTAGCAGCGGCATCATCAGCCTTTGTTGCGACCTCCTTGAGAATATCCTCTCGATCCGCTTGTCCTTAATGCAATCCGATAATTGTCGTTGGAGTTCTCAATTCGAATCTCATCTTCAGCAAGCTGGCTCTCTATGTTGGTCTTCTCCATCATGATACCTTTTTTTCTTCAGCTTCGGCTTCAACCGAGACAACATCTGATCGATGCCACCTCTTCATCAGACTTGGCGGCACTCATCACTCCTTAGTGGCAAGTTGCTAAGTCTGAATTTATCGCATGGAGCTCTCGGTACTATTCTTAATCAAAGAACGGATGGGAGTCAGATCCAGATGCTCACATGTATCGATGAGTTTGAGAGCCTCCTTAATCTCATTTCTGCAATAACATGTCCTCTAACTGAAAGGGGTCCTCGAAAATCTTCTCCTGATGTCATCCCAAATACTAGCCGCAAACTTCTATAAGCTTCGTGAGGCTATAGAGTCCAAAGCAGAAAAGACGATATGGCTGGTGTAAGTTGAGACTAATCAAACAAAATGGAGAGGGCCTTGTTTTTTTCCTAGGCTAATCACTTCCCTCATGCATGATTCTTGTTGAAGCGGCTTTAAGAGCTCGCGGACCAAGTGGCTAAATAACGGAAGCTCGCCATTGTCACCCATGAAATCGACCAACTCATCCACAAGCTGCAATAGTAAACAAATTCGAATAAGATAGCAGCTGTCTAAACTATCTTAATAATATGAGATGCTCACCAACTCATTGCCAGCTGGAATGATATCATTCGGCATATCTTCGACTACATCGAAGGTTCTCAAGATGCATGCTTTGAACGCCTCTGCCTCTTGAAATGTCTGTTATCGTCTGGAGTTTGTGACTTTTCAGAAGGTGCAACTGTTTATGGAAACAAAGCATAGATTGTTAATAAGTTAAAAAAAAAAAACACAAGAAGAAGATATATGTGTTTATAAGTACCAGTCTTTGGTGGTAAAGGCATTTTCTTTGGGGTAATGCCGGCTGGCTTGGTTGGTTTATCCCGATTATCCTCATCTTTACGTGGAGGATGGCGTATTCCAGCAATTAGTGCCTCTATCCCTTGTTGGAGGAAATCATCATGCTTTTTTTTCCCATTTAGAGTAATTCTTCGTGCATAATATGTCCAAATCAGTGTAGGAGACAGGAGCATGGGCACGTACAAATCGGGAATTAGTCTCTTTTCGCACTGAGAGACGCACAATAGATGCCCTTCATCTAACGAGGAGGATCGTATGTCACGTGTCAGTACGTGTGGAATGTCCTGGCAAAAACCCGAGCTGACGGCTGAAGTGTGGAGGATGATAAGGTTCCACGATGAAGGAATGCTCGCCTTAATGTCAAATAACATGAGCGGATGCTTATGAAAAAGCTCAATGAATTTCAA